>JBAFWW010011784.1:16036-26160 GCA_036873685.1 Agapornis canus | reverse complement strand
TTGTTGGGTTTTGTTTTTTGAAAAAAAAAAAGAAAAATTTAAAAAGAAGAAAAAAAAAATTTTTAAAAAAAAAAAAAAAAAAAAAAAAAAAAATTGTTTAACAGTTCTGCCTCAAGCTAATGTGAAATACTCCAAGCTGTTAAACTTATCAGTGTACTTATCTGCTATTACCAGGTGTGTTTTTCAGTGAAGTTTAACAACAAAAAGTTTGGAGACTACTCATTAAACTCTCAGTGACAGTCTTGACATGAGCAGAAAAGCCACATTTCTGCTCCAGACGCTGAGCTTTACATCTAGCAATGTAAAAGGTGATATTTTTTAACTTATCCAGGTATTCTCTGCTTAGTAAACATCCTTCTGTGGATTGTAAAGCCCTGTTTTAAAATACTTCATGCAATTGTAAAAATCAGATTATATCCAGAAGAACGTCAGAAACTCTGGGCTGAGAAAGGGAAGAACTTTGCAGCCACATTAATTTCAGCTGCCATCATGATAGATTTCATAATATAAGATTAATATTTGCAGGAGAGTTTTCTAAGATCTAAGTATGTAAGAAGGAAATTAGAGATTCAATAGGTACCACTGTAATAATTTTTTACAGTAGATGCTAGGAAAACATTGGGTTTGTTGTATGTCATCTTTCAGAAAAAAAAGGTCAGAAAAGAGCTCATGGGAAATATTTGCAGATTTCCTTGATGATCTAGCTAAAGTATCTTTGAATGACCACATTCTTCCTAGGCAAAATTACTCTGTAATTTCATTGGTTTACATTACTCTTAGTTTCCTTTCCTAAATATGCTGCATAATGCTGATGGCAGAGAGGAGATATCACATTCACTATCCTTATACATATGGAGAGATACATAAAAAGCTTGAAAAGCAATTTGTGGTTCTATAAAGTGAAAGGTATGGAATAAAAATAAAGTATTTTGTTTTGATGTGATTCTTACAAAATGTAACTTCCAGGAATGATGTCACTTTTTTTAGATGGAAGATCTTGGCTGACCTGGTAATGCCATTTCTGGAAATCCATACAAGATTACAAATAATTCAGCAGCATTCGATGGATTTTTGATAAAGCAGATAGGGAATGCATAATTCCAGTCTATTTCCTGCCAAATGTTAAGTCATACTGATCGTGGGTGAGATACAACAATGAATTTTTAACTCATTGTTTCATAGGGTTTTTTTCCTGCAATTTATGTTTGCACAAATTGTGTGTGTATCTTTGTGGTAGACTTAGTTCTTGTGAAATGTGTTGCAATGACGGTCAGGCATTGCTAGTGAATCCTGCAGCACCCAAACATTTTTAAGGTGATTTTTCTGCTCTGTAAACACACAAAAACTTTTAGGAGCACAATTCTGTGATACGTGTTTGTGTCCATACTGTATTTATTGTATTTAAGTTCTATACTCCTGAGCAGAACTCCTCAGTGTTCACACAATATACATTATAAACAGTAATAATATTAAAACAGCCAAGGTGTTCATATTACTGTCAGTGCCAGAGCTGCTTTTGATGATAATATGAAAAAAGCTCCACAGCAATTTATATTCAGTAATTTGGTAGTGAATAAATTTTCTTCCTGGTTTCCACAAGTTTACTGAAGGCTTAAAGATGGTACCCTACTTATTCATAAAATCACTGAAACATGGAATAGTTAGGTTTGGAAAGGACCTTAAGATCATCAAGTTCCAACCCCCCTGCAATGGGCAGGGACACCTCCCACTAAACCATGTGTTGTTCGTTTACTGGGCTTTCATATGATCTGTTCTAAACAAATAGAATGTCTATTTGTATAATATGTAGAAATATTTGTATAATAGGTTTCAACTTTATGAGATGGATTTGTTCCACCATAAGTTAAGAAGAATAATGCAGATGCTAAGACTTTGGAGAAGTATCTGAGAGGTATTCTGCTGTAGCTGTAGGCCTTATTTGTATTAGAAAATTTTCTCCTATTTCAAGAAGGTTTTGTTTTCTTTTTATTTGCTTTGGAAGTTTCATATTGTTCTGTTATGCAGAAAGGACAATGGTTATTATTATTATTATTCAAAATAACTTTATGAGAAATCCTCAGAACGAGAAAAATAACTGCAATAAGTTTGCTACTCATTCAGAATACTGAGTTTCTGCTCTTGTAAAAGGCCTCTTTCTTCTAACAGGAATCTTCCTTGGAGAAATGCCACTTAATCCATATCAAAAAAAGGGCCCGGAATACATTTGATATATCACTACTTACAGTCAAAACCAGCAGTAAGAACAGACAAAAAGAGTTATTTTCCTAGAAAGTAGACCCTGGGAAGTGTAAAAATCCCTTGTGTTTGCTGCAGAACAGGAGTGACAGGTCAGGGTTATCAAATAACCCTTCCTGAGAGCAGTGTCCCCACTTCTTCCTTATAGTATGCAGCACAGCCATTCATATGGCTATACCATTGGGTGTAAATGTGCTTGAACTCTACACTGATGCTCCATGATGACAAGGCTGAAGCTGTTTCTGTTCAAAAGTCTTCCTATTGCAATAAAAGATTCGTGCCATTAAAAGTCTCTCAGAAGAGGCAGTGCCCTGTAATGAAGTGCTAATGGAGATCCTTGGCTTGGGTCTGCAGAGCTATTGTGAGTGGGGTGTGAGGCAGTGACTCTTGATGCCATTTTGAATGGGGCAGGGAAATTTAGGGAACATGCTGCTCCTAGCTCAGCATGATCCTTACACTCACCAAGCTGGGGTCACAGAGAATGTGAAGCAGTAAGGTAAAATACAGCAGCAAAAGTGAACCAGGAAAAGGTTACTGTCTACCTGTCTGGTGTATAACTCATGTCTGGAGCTAAATCTGGCCTCTTTCTATGGGCTAAGAAAAACACATGAAAAGCTGACTGGAAAGGAGTTGTATCATTTTTTAGAGCAATAAATTGTTTTCTATGGAAACAATGTTGGATGTGGTACTGGTGCATTCTGAGGGAGTGTCCTTCCACCCAGCAGAGCCAGAAGCAAGCACAAATCACTGAAGATTCATGGAGGACATACAAGAGGTGGGCTGAAAGAAGGGAGGAGAATTGAGTTTTCTTTGTGTAACGGACAGATTTATATGTGATAATGACAGCAACATTTTGATAATGTCTGAACTCCAAACATGAACTCCAATCAGAAATGGGTAAGTCTGATCATGTATTTGCTCCTCATAGGCTTCAATGTCTTGAATAGTTAGTGTCTACACAGTAAAACGTAAAACTCAGCACCTTCAGCACACTTATGCTTCTGAAATCTCAGAAGATTTCAGCAGAAATGACCATGTCTGTTTTCAACAGTGGTCGAGAGAGCTTATGTGTGCAACAAAACACCTTCAGTCTTGTACTTTAATCTCGTTGGATCTTGTCTGATGCTTAGACTTTTCTTTCTTACAATGACCAGAAAGGTCCAGGAATTTAGCATTAAAATGTCCCTACCTTGATAAAGTTACTGGATGTCTCTCCTTATTTCCCTTCAGTCTTCCTTTGCACAAGTGTCTTAGTCTCTTTGCCTTTCTCTGTCTCAACCATTAAGTAACATGGTTTGCCCAGCCCTTCAGAAAATCCTACCTGGGTTCCTGTCAGCTGCAGGCTCTTTGTTAGTGACCAGATGTTGCAGGGTATGGGTTTTGCTGGGTTGCTGTTCTCTGAATCAACAACATCAGCATCCTAAGACCAGATGGCACCCCTGCAGAAATCTCTTACTGGACCACCCTGATTTTTGGTTGAGCACCTCCTGTATCCCACCTCCTCTTAAAAGTTCACTGGGCTAACAAATGCATCTTGTTAAAAGGATGGGGTTTTTATACTACCAGCTGGACAGCTTCAGTTTATCTATTACTTGTGTTACTTGGCCTAATATTTCCAGGGATTTTTGTAGCATTAATATTATGAGTTATACTTTCAGAAAGTGCTGCAAATTAGACTTCACAGTGAAAATTGCACAAAAATTTAGAGTAACTTCAAAAAATCTTAGATATGAAGAACAGGACACAATAAAATGCTTCCAAAAGTCAGGGTATCACAGAGGCTAGAAATTAAGCTATTGCCTTAGTTAAGCAAACAAAAAGAAGAACCAGCAAGCCTCCCAAGAGGTTAGCTGATGTTAGTGGACACACCTCTCTTTGTGTGGATAAAACTAGACAGATGAGGAGTCTTTTCATTGGAAAGGCCCAACACACAGATCTACATTGCTTGTAGAGTGGTAACTACACATGGGTTTAATTTTGCCACCAAACCTAATGTGCAGACCTAATATAGCAGTTGTTAATGTAATTTACAATATTAATTCAGAGCTCAGTGAAGCAAGTTCCCCATGAAAAACAAATCTTCATGTCTATTCGTTTTGTGTTTTATTTCTTCCACTCCTTACCCTTTAAGTGATCTTTACCTGCCTCAGGTTTCAACACCTTTATCAAGCAGCCTGCAGTGTTTCAGGTTTAATATCATATTTACCTTTCAAATATAACTACAGAAGAGTGATGTGTTGGGATTAGCTCACCAGGCTTGTCTGATCTGTGATTGTAGCTTTGCAAGTATCTAGTCACTCAGGAGCAATGCTAAATGGGGGAACTAGTGAGTTTTTTATTCTTCCAGACAGTTTTGTTGTAAAAAAGAGAAGCATTCTATTGTATGCAATCTTGTTTGGATACATAGAATCATTGAATGGTTTGGGTTAGAAAGGACTAGATCATCTAGTTCCAACCCGCTACCATGAGCAGGGATGCCTCACACTAGACCATGTCGCCCAAAGCTCTGCCCAACCTGGCCTTGAACACTGCCATGGATGGAGCATTTACCACTTTGAGCAACCTGTTCCAGTGCCTAACCACCCTCACAGTAAAGAACTTCTTTCTTATATCTAACCTAAACTTCCTCTGTTTAAGTTTGAACACATTGCTCCTCATCCTATTGCTTCTTTCATCTTCTAACCTCCACAAATGGGAAGACAGGCAACAAGGAAAACATTTATTTATTCAACTTGAGGAAACTGGCCGATTAGTTTGAAGGAAAGAACATGACTTGAGGATTTCCATAGAAAAGAACCAAATCCAAAAACCTTTTACTAAAAAAAGGTTTGAAAGCCTCCAGTTAACTTTTGTTGAATGGATTATATTTATACTTTGCCATATGCAGGAACTCAAGTTTCAGACTGCCAAGAACACATGGGGTCATGTGGTTATTGGCTAGTCCATGCTTCAGTACAACAGAGTAGTCATTGAAGCATTTACTTTTGAAATGGGTCAGTGTATCTGCATTGACCAACACTGGTTAGAGTAAATGGCTCAGCCTACCCACACACACCACTCACAAAATTCCAGACACCACCGTTCCTCTCTTTCTATACTGTCCTTGGTATTTTCCAGGATACTGCATTTTTTAATAGCTTTTTAAGGTATAAAATCCAAAAGAGGGGTGATGTTCTGTGTCTCTTAGGTGTCATGTTTGTTAAGAAATTCTGAAGCTTCTAAGCAAAAGTCTAAGTAGTTTCAAAAGGCATCCAATATAGAAGAATGCATTCTTACTATTTTTTCTTCCTTGAATTTGACAAGTGCTTAGACATTTTATTTATGATTTGACAGATGGAAGTTCAGTTCTCTGCTTTTCTGCAGAAATTTTTCTATGACCTTAATCAAATCATTTTATCTGTCATGGAAAATGAGTATGTAAATTATAAATATAAAACTAAAAGGGTATAAAGGCAATAAAATGAATTGAGAATAATTAAAGACTGTGATATAACTATCTTAAAATATTGTAGTAGTACTAATCTATGTCATGTCATATTGAAGAGTATAA
Organism: Agapornis canus; assembly: GCA_036873685.1. Lineage (NCBI taxonomy): Eukaryota > Metazoa > Chordata > Aves > Psittaciformes > Psittacidae > Agapornis > Agapornis canus. The sequence continues at coordinate 20,354 of JBAFWW010011784.1, read as the reverse complement.
GTGAAAATAAAGGTTAGAAATGGGAAGATATATCAGTACTAATCTTTATAAAAAAAATAAATTCCTTGCAATCAAATAAGTTGCATCTTTCAAGATTAAGTACATCTAAAACAACTGAGTTTTTAGGAAAGCTACTTGGTAGTTTGAATTACTATCTTTGTTGCCTGTTCAAACTGCTGTTAAAGGGTAGTCGCTGTGAGATCATACAGTGAACACTGGTTGATTTAGTATTGTTAATTCTTCCGTTTAATGTTGATCAAGAAGCTCTGCTGGGGCAGACTCAAAGCACTGTTAGGATCATTCACTAAAATAATGGTGGCTGGACTGCTTAGCACCATTGGAGATTTTGAATGTGTATTAAACATTGGCATCTCCTGTATCTGGATTCCAAGGGTTGGATGTATCTCTCCAGATGTAGACATCTTCTTCTGAGTCAGTCCTGCTAAGCTGCTTTCTGGTTAATGAAAAGGCATAGGCGCTACCATTTCATGCTAGAAGTTTTCTGAATCTTCTAGGATTTTGTATCTCTGTTGTCTTTAAGGGATAATACTAGGGTCCAGCAAAGAGCCTACACTTCAGGTACCTACAGTATAACTAATTAAATCTCATGATTTTCTTTCTTACACATGAGGAAAGGACAACTGGAGCCTATCATCAAAAAACTCTCCTGCACAGAATTAACAAAGGCCATAGAGTTTATGTACTTGCAGTAGTGAAGTCTCATGTAAAGGACTTTCAGATGCTTTAACTGATGCTCTTGGGATATTCTAAGTGGCAGAAATCTTACTGGAGGATAACAGCAAAGAAGCAACTTTAAAAGTGCTACTTGATGCCTTTTCTGTATCTCATTTCAACATTGCATGATAAGTCAGCGTTGCAATACTTGTAGCATCTGTTTTATCTCAAGTTATCATAATAATTCGTGATAATGGATTCATCTCATTAGAACTGAGAATATGTCTTCCAATTTCATTCGAAGCATCATGTATTTGAAATCACTGTTGTACTAGTGCCTAGTACTAGTGCCTAGTAATAGTACTAGGCAACTGGAGTGATCTCATACAGTCTCTCTCTAACAGAATGTATCTTCAGGCTCCAGGTGAAGGACTGCCAAGATAAGCAAGAAAACTAACTCCATCCAATCCTTCAACCATCAGATGTACAGAGACTTCCTCTAACATGCCAGGAGGCTTCCTTCCAATCTTTGTCCAGTTCTCTATCCAACTGCAGCTATGTCAGCTAATCTATAAAGTGAAATTTCATTTCATCACCCTGACCATTTGGTTTATTTTTACCAAATAAGTTCAACAGTTTAAATAGTAGATCTTTGCTAGCCTTAAGGGTCCTTATTTTGTCTGAGTTGAGCTAGTTCAGTTAGCAGTTCTCTGGAATGGATAAAAGGCTGAAGAGATAAGCAGGTTGGAACAGGCTGAAAGGAGTACCTTTTCAGGCGCTGCGAGTGAAATTGAGAGAAGATAGGAGTAAGCTTTTACTAACTAGTAATTTCAACAAAACTCTCTGCAACCCTTTTCCACTCATTTTCAGCCAGAGAGGGAAACCAGCAGTGATTCTGGCAACATAAACTCTCAGAAGGATCCCTCAGTGAAAAATGTCTTGCAGCTTAGTTCTGTTCTCATTGGTAATAGTGTCAGACTACTACAGGACTGCAGGGATGCGTTAGGGTGAGTTTTCGTTATGCAGATAGCTATTCCATTAACATGTTCAAAATATAACCTCCCTTTGTAAAGTGAACTACTGAAGGAAATGTGACAGTTTTTTGTAGATTCCAAATAATAAAGGGTTTTCTCCATCTGTCTCCAGTGACTCCCTTCTTTTATGTGCATTTCCAGCCCTTTCTAGAAGTGTCAAGAAAGAGTCATTTTGGCTTATCTTAAATTTAGCTAAGATAATCCCTTAAGGCTTTGAAAGACCCTTGAAAATATGTAGCAAAGTAGAAACATGAGAAGAATTCCGATTCTTGAAACAAGCACAAACAGGGAAATCTTGATTTCTAACAAAAACCTGTTCAGCAACATATTCTTGATAAGGAACTAATTTTTGGGTGTTTCCATTGACTTTCAGTTGAATTCCTTCTTTCTGCATTTAGTAACTTTTGGGACTGTGTTTGAATTTAAATAATGTGTTGAATATCTCTTGGTTAGTTCTGTAGGTGTTAAAGGAATAAAAATAATGAAGGACGAGGATAATTACCTGTCACCCCCTGGAAATTTATTTTGTTGAAAAGAGCTGTAAATAAATCTCTAAGAATATCAACCAGCATCAAAATTATGCCTGGGGACCTTATCATAGAAGTAACATTCTCCACAAACTCTTCAGTGAGGTTCTAATAGCTGTTTTCTGTTTTACAGAACACTGGTCCTCTGTCTTCAAAATTAATTCAGCTTTCAGTAAGCCTGAGATTTTGCTCTTTTTCATTGTCATATTGAAGCTGCACTTTGTTTCCAACAGTACAAGACACTGTCATTTAGGATCAGAACTGGATTAGCATTTTCTTACCCTATCCATCTCTAAAATAAATCCCAGTTATAAAGTTTTATGTATGTATATAGCTGTGATATTATTTCTTGATCTCATGGGTAAAAAGCTTTCCACAGAGCCTCAACATAGCATGCAGCACAGAATCAGTTTCTGAAAGTCAAAAATATTGTCTGCAGATACTTAAATCTTTTCATTCTGGCTAGTAAGTCTATCAAGTACCTCTAGGTTGGCCTTGATCTGAATATTCTCAACTATGTCTCACTTCAGTATGGTTGAAGAGATAGCTGCTGTGTGTCAGTGCAAGGTATTTCGTTCTCCTGCATCTGAATTGCAGAAACATTTGGTCACCTACAAAGTGACCATTCACTGGTCTGAAAATTGATTTTCTCCCTACATTGCTATAATAGCTCCTAAGCCATATGACAGTCCTGCAAAAGAAAATTATCCAGCTCGTCACATTTCAGTTGGAAATGTAGTCTCAACATTTTGTAGAGGATGCTGAATGTTTTGAAAGAAAATGTCTTGTTATTCTGGAAATTAAACTATTTTAAACTACTCTAGGCAATGTCAGTCTCAAAAAATGTTACTGTCAACATATGAAAACCAAGGTAATTTGTTCTGTACATAAATTCATGGCAGAGCTTCAGAGCAATTTATAGAGAAAGTAAACATCCTTCCTTATATGCTATGCTTCAGCAGTCTCTAGAATTCACAAAGAGTTCTTTCAAGTTTTTTGACACATAACCTTCTGTAAAGTGTATCTGAAAATATCTCTTCTCTTATCTCATAACTCTATGGATAAATATAATTAATGCAATAACAGTTTTGTTTAACTGGATTTTAAACATTTGTTTTGAGTCCCAAAAGGTATATAATTATTATTTATTTATTTATTATTGGCAGTAAAATAACTTGTTCTCCCAAAGCAGTATAAGCAATATGTTCTTGTCAGTTCTTCCTGCTATTTTATGTGTCAGTTGAGAAGACTTTCACAGGAATGTCTATTAATGACAATCTACAGAAAGACCTGGAAGAAACCTGTGACATAAAAATGTGTAAAGTCAGATCTAATTTCTACCAAAATCTTTGAGTTACTGTGTTAATGGCTGCAATAATCACGTAACTTTTGTGCTTCATTCTTTTTAACACTAGCTAAGCTTCCATCATATAACCCCAATGAAAAGTGATCTGTGATTTATATCACTGTTAATCAGAAACACTTTTGGTCATAAATAAATGCTTCTGGCAGGAGCTGGGTTCAGAATCTGTGTTGAAAAAGGGGTTGCACTTAGGCGATCACTTCCAAACTTCTGTGATTCTATGAGCAGTGAAAAGATCCATAAATTTTATTGATTGTTCGAGCTGGAAATATAAAGAGAAATTCACAATTACCTGTACACCTAATAGAGAAGGAATTAAAAAAAACACACATTCTACTTTTGAAATTTAACAAATAATATCATGTTAAAAAATATACATGAAACTTTAATTTTTTTTAAATTTTTTGTTTAATTTAATGTACATGAGAAACAAAGAATTGAGAAAAAAACACCAAACCCATAGCTATGCCATTTTGTAATATAGGACTGTTTTCTGTACATTACTTTCTTCTGGCAAAAAAACCCAATTTATTTATTGGTCTTAAAATCTTGATTTATAAAGAATAATATTTTAAATCACTGACTTAAATTTTAGATCTTTGTCGTGGTTTAAACCCACTCACTCAACCACCCTTTCTTGCGCTCCCCTGCTTCCAGAGGGGTAGGGGGAGAATCAAAAGAATGCAACTCCCACAGGTTGAGATAAGAACAGTTTAGTA
>JBAFWW010011784.1:0-15527 GCA_036873685.1 Agapornis canus | reverse complement strand
AACTAAAAACATTGCTCTTATCAGTTTTGTTCCCAAGCCGCTACTCAAAACACAGAGCTGCACCAGCTACTAAGAAGGTGAAAAACTGACTGCTATTGCTGAACCCACGACAATCTTCTTTGCAGTATTGCTCTTCTGCAGCAAGATAACAATCATTAGAACAAGTTCTGGAATGTCAAGCTAATTTTTTTATATATATAAGTATGTATACATATATATATATATATATATACACACACATACTTTTTAGTTTTTTTTACCATTACAACATGCCTAATGTAGAAAGTAAGTGCCTGTAATTTGAAAAAAAAGAATACTTATATTGCTGCTCTGTTTTCTTTTCAGTAGTAATATTTTCTATAATTTTCAAATTGTATAAACTATTCTGGGGTACAAGACTGTATTTACCAAAAGACATTATTTTATCAGAAGAAAAACAGAGGCCTTCAATGACATTTTAGTCCTGAAAATAAATAGAAGTATGGAAAATCGCTTGTTACATAAGATGACTGAGTCTGTAACCTCTGATACTTTCAGAAAGGACATTATTACAAAGCACATTATGCAACCACTCTTCTTACTGCAAAATAAAAGTCAGCGTGCTTCATAGCGTTACAGTACCATATGGAGTCAAAGAGAATGAGTGTTTTTCCTGCAACAGGTTTGGGGTTTTTTTTGTTTATTTGGTTAGTTGTTTATTTTAAATTTTGCATTAGTTTAAAAGATTATTACCCTGTTTGCTATTAAATTCCCTAAATAATATGGCACTGCTAAAAACAGTCCAATCAGACAATAATCTATGATATTTTGTTCTGTCTCATAATGTGCTTCTTCCTTACAGATGAAGGCAAAAGTGATTGGAACCAGAGATGTATGAAACTTTTAACATTTACATAAGCAGAAACTGATGTGTGAATGTTTTTACCATTATTCTACTTACTGTCCCTTTGTGGACATTCCCTACTTCTGAAAAAGCTTCTTTGAGTCACTTACTGAGCTAATGTATTTAAAGGATAAAGAGACTTGTGTTAACTCAAGTGGGTAATAAGGTCTGCTACCCTTGGATACACTCCAAGAGTAGATTGCAAAATTGCAAAGGTGCAATCGTGCTCTGAGAGAAGTGAAGGAAATCCTTGTCATGTCAGGGGTCCATCAGGAGGATTAAATGGGATCTCCAGAAAAATTCATGAATGATTCACTTTTTGATTTATCAGGTTCAAACTCAGAAGGCAAAATACATCTGTTTGAGTTGACCCCAGTCCCAGATATTTCCCTACAGTTTTTAATTGAAGCAGAAAATAAAATTGGTTTTAGGTTCAACAAAATTAGATAAGTTCCCCAGCATATTGGGGAAGTAAATTTCTTTCTTATTTTCTGAAGGTGTATTTCATTATTGAGAAGTCTGTACTGTTATCAAGTTATCAGATTATCAACGGTCTATGTGTCCCTGCTTGAGGACGGAGTTGGATCAGGTGACCTCCAGCGGTCTCTTCAACCTCAGCTGTTCTGTGACTCTGTGCTACTATACAGGCCCTCTTCTACCCTATGAACACTTATCTAATAAGTAGAGGAGAAACTGAAAGCTATCAGTAGAACTGACCCACCTCTAATTTCTCTGTTGTTTATTTATCTATTCAGGCATGTTTCTCCTCTGAACTCTGTATCCAAATGATGGCCTCAACAGACATCTCAGGTATGCTGTGAGATCTCAATAGCATAGTTGCCAATCCTGAGTATCACTTGTATTAACCTCAATTTTTATTTCCCTCAGTTCAGTCTGAATCTAAATAACTATTCAAGATAAACAAGTACCACAAGAGAGTTTGAGAACAACCTGCTGTTAAATAGTTGTGTAAAAACATCACCAGTTATTGAATATATCTATTATTACTTTTACTGTGGTCAAAAGTTAAAAATCTATCCTGAATGAAGTAGGTTTTTGATGATAAACTCAGGATTGGAAGGATAGTTTAAAGTACCAAGTGGTGTTTCTCTCCACTCTGTGAAAGAGTAGCTGGTTTATACTCCAAATCCACCACTTATCTACATCAATTTTTGCTCCAACAATTTTACTTCCTATCTTTTCAAATCTTCCTTCAAATTGGAAGTGCTCAAAGGTACTGAAAAGTCATGTAATTATTTTCTTTTTTTACTTCTGGAGCAAGAGGATGACTGATATTTAATTGAAGTTGCTTAATAGACTACGAGGGGTTTTTTCACCTGGTGTTATTTCTCATTGGCTGAGCATGATGTACAGCATGTTGAAATCAGTAGAAGATGCATATTGACATCACAGGATTGTCACTAATGTGGAACTATTATTTTAAACCAACTAATAAATGCACTAACAAGCAACTTTATCACAAAGGAGTTTACACTGTGCAACACATTTTGTAGGGTTTCAAAACATTAAATATGCAATTTCTTCATGAATAATCTGTAAGTGAAATTTCTGTGTTGATTTTGTATTTTTTTAATTCCATATCCAAATTTTATAGAAAATAAATAATCACAGTTTATATTGAGCACGCTTGACTAAGAAAAGGCTATCATTAAAAAATGAATAGATTGCTTAAACTGTCTTTTATGCTAGTTTTTTTGGTAAATTCTTCTGGGGGAATTTCTAGCTTTCAATTTTCTTCTGCTCTATTACCTGCTAGGACCAATCTCTAAGATCTACACAAGCATAATCTGGAGTGGTTTTGCTATTACACTACAGAGTTAGTATGAAACTTAATCATACTTTCTACTTCCTCCAATGTACAAATACTTGATATTTCCACCATTCAAATTAATAGACCCATAGTAATTAAGTAGCATAACCCTTATAGGTTAATCATACGAAATTATGGTTTACTTTCAAATAATATTCATTGATGATACATCCTGCCAGATACTGAAAAAACGTCCTATACTTTCAACAAGCTCTAATGTCAGTCAGGTGGCATAGCTGTATTAGTTCAGGTTATAATCATATTTGCTTCTTAAAGCATAGTTACTGTATTAAATGGACTGCTGCTTTCTTAGATACAAGTAATTGCTCAATAACACAAATGTTAGTATGCATAACAGACTATATAGTGTAGGCAATGTTTTAGAGCTCCTGTGTTAAATGATAAAGACAATCCTACTGTGGGAACTTAACTAACAGTAGGGGTACACTAAATATTCCATAAATTTGGTAGAAAGAAGTACCTACCTTAACTCTTATTTAAGGTAAATTCATCTTCAGATCCTAATCATACCCCTATAAAACCTTAACATTTAAAAGTTGACTTCCTTTTTCTGATGTATTGCTCAATTTAGTTCAGCTGACACTCCTTTAAACACTAATTAAAGATTGTTCTTTACTTCCTTTCCCTTTCTTTTCGTCAAGATGTTAACAGATATGTACATTCATAAAAGCAATGACTTGGACAAATAGTCTGGGGAAAAGAAGGAAATCTCATTAACTGACAGATTAAAAACAAAAAAGGAAAAAAGAGGAAAAAAAAAAAAACCAAACCAAAAAACACCCTCCCCCTGCCCCCTACTCCTAAAAAGCTACTTCCAGAAGTGGAAGGAATTGCTTTTACATAAGGGTGGATTTGCTGCTAAAGCAACACATAGTGTGAGATTTTTCTTTTTTGGCATTCTGAAATAGAGCTTTTACCACCTTCCTGAAAATCTTCCCTTACTTGGCTTCTTCTTTTTTCTTAGAGCTGTGAAAAGTTTCTCAGTGGCATAGGGTTTATTTCCTACAGTTTTTTGCTACATACATGGAAAAATAAGAAGGTAAAAATGTGGGAACTTTTATTACATATCAAGAAATTTTCATAATTAGTATTTTCTGGAGGTGCTGTGGAGGAGAATTAAGGTGAAAGCACTCAGAAGATTAAATTTTGTTGTTCAACAATGCTTTGTCTTTTCTATATTTGATATAATCCTTTTTTAAAATTATACCTCAAATGAGCTGTTTGGATTCATAATGCTCCAGTGACCTGATACCTACACTAGTTGGAATCATTGGAGGTTATGGTATTAAGTCATGACGGGGAAGAATTAAGGATTAGATCCAAACGCAGGCTAAAGGCAGAGCTATACTGCATACTACCAGAGTTTTATGCATAGACCACCCTGCTGACTCTGGAAGTGGGAATAATGACATACATTGCTATGGTGGTATACTCACACAGATGCAAGCATGTTGCTTTTGGGGTATGATTAACTCTTTAGAGTAGTTTTCATTGCAAAACTATTTAAGTTACAGTATGAAATAACCAGAGAATCTGAGCACGACCCTTATTTGATGGCACACAGAAGTAGCATGAGAAAGAATAAAAACATTTTGCAACTGGGTCCAGCAAAAGCTTTACTAAGAGATATCTAATTAGAAAACATTTAGAATGTACTCCTAAAATCGTATTACATTTTTCATTGTTCCCTTGATTTTTAATCGCCAGTACATCTCATCTGCTCTAATAAAATTTCCATGAGCAGCTTGTTCCATAAAACCTGCAGATTTGGTTGAATTTGGCCTAACCTGTGACAGAGTGAGAGTTATCCTACCATTTTAGAATTCCACACATGGATATTATAACCGAAGGCTGACATTCCAGGATGTCTTCTTAGTTAAAGGAAAAAAGTGGGGATCTCCAGGAAGGATTAAATTTTTATCCTATAATAGACATGTAAAATTAGCCAGATATATTGCATTCTGGAGCTGCATATTCTTTCTCTACCACCCTCTGGTCTTAAATTAAATTCTTGTCTACACAGATTCAGCCTGGAAGCATGTTCTGGCATTTCCAGGGTGCATTTTATATGATCTGTCTTAGATGTCTTCTTCAGAGTGAGATCAACCATGCCCTACAAGTACCTACTTCATTCCATTGACTGTAAATAAGATCTAAATGACTCATTCTGTAGGCAGAAACATTTGGCCAAATGATTCCCATACACTGTCTAATGTAGAGCACATAGCTGGAGGCAGAGTTAGATCATTTCAGAATAATGAATATCCCTTGTGGTTTATATACCCCCTCTGGGGCTATATATAGCTAAGCATTTGTTGAAGCTGTTCTGATATATGTTGGCAGCCAGACTGGTACTAAGATCAAGGAAGAGCAGAGAAACCCTAAACCACATTTTATATTTCTACTTCTGACCAGACCTGAGAACAGGTCATACTCACTGAATCCATACTTCATGAGATATACATCTGAACTCCAATGAGGCTTTATCCAAACCCACATTTTGTCACAGAATAAATTCAGTTATATGCCAGACCTAAATTTCATGGCATTCCAGTCTGCAGAACACAAGGATGATTTTGTGCAAGTTTGGCCAAGTTATATATGAAAGCCCAGACAGTATAGACATAATATATATGTTTGTGGTGCTTTGTGAGGTGAAGGGAAATTCTGGGGGAAATCAGACTGTCTTTTCACAGAATTGCTTGTGAAGACTGTCAAAAAGCAGTCTAGACATTTGCTACTTATTTTCATAATTTAGTAACACTAAGCTGTTAAGAAAGCTTGAGATGCTAATGCAATGACTCAGTATTATTTTTTTACTTCTCATACCTCATTAACTTCATCCATATCTCTTAAAGAAGCAAAAAAGAGAGCAGTATCATCTTCTTATTAGGCAGATCGAAAACAGAAGGCATCAGAATATTTCCTAAGGATAACCAACAGGCCACTGGAAAATTTAGAACTGCAGAACCTGCTTTTTTAAGCTCTAGGCCAGGCTTCTTTACATGAAACAGCACCCTTTAAATTGGAACTAATATAAAGTGTGTGCACATGCATTCAAGCCTGTCTAAATCATCAGGATGTTGACATGACAGCATTTAATTTTCCAGACTAAATTATATTCTGTTTCCATTGCATGATGTCTTAAAAGCCAGTGAATAATATGTTCTCAGGCAATGAATTTGCTTTCAGTGACATGGAGACTGAATATATTCCCACGTATCTGTCACAAGGGCAAACAGATCTCAATGCTGCTAGTTGGCCTAAGTTGCTGATGTATTGTTCTAATCAGTGTTCAATATATTGCATGGCAGAAGTTGATGCTGTAGTCTACATCCTGAGTAATTTTTCCTTGATATTACATGTGTAGGCACAGATACAAAATAACACAATGTCATGGCTTAGCTTCTCATTTTATTTGGCAGTGTTCAAAAACACATAGAGGATGAAAACCTAGCTAAAATAAAGTGCATAGAAATGAGCAGATAATGAAGATATAAATAGGGGGCCAGCTAAGAGCATGCTCTGTTACAAACAGGTAGAAAGATGACTACTCTCTGAAGAATAAAATTATTTGTATAAGAAATATAAGATATTAATCACATGATAATAAACTCAGAATAGTACCCAGTAAAGGAACAGAACTTAAATAAATGCTCTGTATTTACTGGGCCCCAAAGCTTTAAACTTAACAGCTCAAGAGCTTTGTAATGCACTTTTCAAGACTGCTGAGCTAGTTAAAAGAAAGTTTGGAAAAATGTATTTAAAGAGCATTTAGAAAATGGCAGCTTGCATATGCCAAGCATTACTCCATGGAGACTTGGGAAGGCCAAGAAATATGCTCTGCAGAGAGGCCACCTTGCACTGTGGATGTTGCACCTTGCCTGCATGCTCTGCACACTATCCAGACTGTGTCAGTGACAACTCCAATGATTCTGCTGTAAGAGCAATGTGTCCTGCTTTGGCTGGGGGTGTAGCACTTCATTACTTCCATGAGTCTTTCTTGTTTCAGATTTAGTAAAGCGATCAGAAGATGTTAACTGTATTTCACTTATCTATGTAGCCTGAAGGAGCTCAAGTGGGAATAAACAGAGGATCCCCATTCTCATATGCCTTCCACATTTCCAGATTGTCATTAAGAAGTGGTTCTGTCTAAGCTAACTTAAGATACAGACACACTGTCTTTAAATTAGGTATGCTTGCTCTCAATGTTTGATTTGAAATTTTAGAGCCAAATGGTGGGATTATCTTTAAACTTTCAGTCTGTACAGCTAAGATTTGACAGGGGACATGCTTGGTTTTCCCTGAGAAGAGTTAACATATAAAGTTAACGTATAAACCAATACATGAGCAGTGGAGTAATAATGAATTTGTACTTGAATGTGAGGTGTAAATTAACACCTAAAATAATATGATAATAGAAAAATATCCTTACTTCTTCATTATCAATTTTAGATTTATGCATAGTATCATTACACAACTAGAATTTCAACATAATATATTTGTTATATGGAATACTTAGACATACATTTCATCAGAGTTATAATGTGCTTGTTCTTTAGAATCCAAAAGATATAAAAAATATATTTCATGACTTTGAATTGTAGAAACAATCCTTTCTGTCTAACCCAGAGAGTTTCCATTTACATCAACTTTAGAAAGACCTAAAATAGATAAAATAATGTGTAACCTCTCCTTTTCTCCTTTTGCAATGTCATCCTTAATTGCCCATTTATCTGTTTCTCCATATTTTTTTTTTTAACGATTGCCTCCTATATACTGTGCTCTCCAAACACATCTGTAAAGGCCTCATCCTTTCTTCACTAAAGTTACTCCAGCCAATTCTGCTGTCAAACCCAATGTCACCAATTTCTTTCCTTATTCACCTGTGCCACCCACAAGTACCCGTGGAAAGCATACATAATGGTGTCAGAGTTCTTCCTGCCAGTTTCTCCACCCTCTCCGTCCTATTTTCTATCTTTCTTGATTTATGGTAGTCTTCTACCTTGCTAGGTTGAAGATTGTGTCATTTACAGTATTGCTGACCTCAGACACTTGAAAGGAATGTGTTAGCCCCTGAATAATAATGAGTTTGGTTTTAAAAATACATATTTGCCTGATCATATTTATGTATTATATTTGCCTTCTGCAATTTAAGATGAGACTTTACAGTTAATGTTTTACCATGAGGGCTAAGGTGTTTGGATGTTTTATATGGAAGCTGAGATTCTTATATACAAATAATATCCTATGAGCTGAAGGTGAGAGAAAGTGTCAGATAACTCAAAACATGTGATTAAATTGAAATAGAGTTTTTATCTGTGTTGGGAAGACATCATTTGAATATGAAAATTTTATTACACCATTATTTATCCTCTAGAATCAGAAAGCTTAAAGCTTTCTTTTTGACTAAATTCTTTCTCTAGTGATCAAGAAATGATAGACCCATAAAAGCTGAACCTCAGGTGAAGTTCTCTATCATTTGAGAAGAAGAACAAATGCAAGACTATCACCCTTACAAAGTTATTCTGGCAATAACTTTGATACACCAAAGGAAGTGTTCGCTGCAGCTTAACAGCCTTTCGGCCTCTTTTCTTACCAGAGCTGAAACAAGAACTTGAAACTGGGTCTGCTGAGAGAAAGAAAGAGGATTTTTAGCTATGACGGAAAATTTTGTTGCATAAAAACTCTGATGCAGTTCTCTTAGGGAGAACCTGGACCTTAGAAGTGATATGATAATACTATTGTACCTAGTGAGAATGAGAGTAAATGGGAAAACAAATAACTCACATGCTTAATTCCCAATGAACATAATACTAACTTGAAGCAGGTGTGTTCCATCAATGTGGTGTATCACCATTGTATAGAGAAGATTTAGTACAGTGAAATCGGGTGCTCTGGTGCTACCACGAAGTTCAAATCTACCTTCATGGTTTCCTTTTTAATCTGTATGGTGGGAGGGAGAGAATCTAACAGTGTGTTTCTGCAAGAGTCTAACTAAAAAGGGCATCCTGGTAGATGTGGTTGTAAGCAAATACTGATTTTCCCCCACCCATCCAAATGATAACTGCAAATGTTTAAAAATTAAATTTGGATTTTTCTTTTGTTTGTCAAACTAATCTGAAACTTTTCTAATACTTATACTTGATTAATGCATACAATAATACTTTCATTGAATTTAGTGGCGATATGCTATGCTTAGCATTAAATACCTGCATGATTATGTTATTGATAGACTATTATCTTATTAGATACAAATGAATAAATATGAGAGGTCAAATCCATATGAGCAGATTTTAGTTCTTGGCCTGAAAAACTTACAGGCAAATGAATGCATCAGGTTGTGATTGAAAATGTTCCAAATTTTGTAAAATACGTATATGAACTTGTGTTTAGGACATTGTTGCATTTGCTGCATAATGCAGCAAATGTAAGTGGAGGATATCAACATGGTGCAAGGCTTTAGACAAAAGATTTCTAAACAAAGATAAAAATGTACAACTGGTGAAAGTTCTTAAATTCACCCCACCTATCAAGGTGGACAAAGAAAACATCTCTTTGACCACTCTAGATGCAGCTCTGAGAACCTACAGGTTATCCTTCATGAGAAAGAGATTCACAGTAGTAGAAAGAACATCTTGATGTAATTTTCAGAGAAAAATGTCTAGCTGATATTTTAAAAGATGATATGACAAAATGATTAGATTGAGTGAACGAAAGTTACTTCCAATATCTGGCAGTGAAATGCAATTGTGATTCAACAGCAACAGTGGTCTTTTGAGATTAGACCATAGGGGAGTACTTGAAAAACATAAAGATCAAAGGAGTTGGGCTATCATGCAGATAAAATGAGTGTCATCTGTTACTGTTAGCTTTTTGGCCTCCTATCATTCCATCCAAAATACAGCTGCAAATATTTTCTATCTTGTTCTTTCTGTATTTTCTTACATATTAAGTTACCTTCTCTTCCTCTGTGTTCAAAACACTTTACAGATTCACTCCTGCTTGCAACTCTTCCTCTCCTCTTCCTAATCTCTGCAGCCTGCCAGCACTCCTTTTCTGATAGGCCAAATTCAGTTCTTCTGCTGTTCTAAAACCCTTATTTGAAAAGACTTCATGGTATTTTGATATATCAGGGAACAAACTTTCTTCCCTCGATTTGAAGTACAGAGGAATAACTTCCATGTGTAATATCTGTCAGCCCATGTCCACATAGGAAAGTAGAGGAGATAATGAGCTAGATTCCATGTAGGAAGGTATAAGGGGTCTTAGTACTTAACAAACCACCACAGCTCAAGTGTGGAGGCAATTACATGTGGAGTTAAAGAAAGCTGAAATGGTGTAGAAACACAATAATCAGATTGTTTTGGTCTTGATGTTATTTAATTTGAACCATAGCTTTCTTTGAAGCCAACATAAACCACTCTGATAAATATGAAGGTGACATATAGCAACTTGTGCAGGTTAATAAATTACTCTTTCATAGCATTTTTCATCCATGCATGTGAAAGCACTTTCGAGGGAAGACAGCTGTTCCCACTTTGAAGAAGAGGAGAATGAAGTATAGATACCTGACACCCATTTCCAAGCACACAGCAGTCAGTAACAGAGTGGTACAAATAAACCCAGGTCCTCTGAATTCCATCTTTGAGGTCTATCCTCTACAGTATGTGGCCAACTGCCTGTTGTATCCTACTTCCTAGTGGGGCTTTATAACTGTAGTAGGTAACAAGAGATCAACATTCAGTGTTCTGACCATGAGGTCAGATTTCGTATCAGGTTAGAATATGTTTATGAACTGGACATAATGTTCAGGAAAGTTCCCTAAAGTAAAGGACACAAAAGCTTTATTCTTTCCTCCCCCACCCCCAAACAGTTGAATTCACATTTTTGTTGCATCTAGATAAGTAAATCCTCTAAGTGGGTTCTTTCTTCTAAATCTGAAAAAAAAATTTCAGAAATATTTCTTAATAAAATGTTCAAAAACTAAGTATCCTCCTTTCAAGGAGGAAAAATCATTATTTCCAGTTGGTGAATCATGTTCTTTGCTTTCTAGTTCATCTGGCTGGGTTCAGTAGGAAAATAGTTCTGATTTGAACACATTTGGAGTCATTAGAAAAAAATAAATCTCTTTTGAAAATGAGAAAATCAGGTAATACTTAACTTGGGCATTAGCTTATATACATTTATGATTTCCAGTAACATGGATAGAGGGCTGAAATGAAAGTACCTATTTTAGACAGTTATAAATAAACTGGAAACATACTCTTGCCAACAGAAAGAGTTCATGGGGCTCTTTATTTTTGGTGTGCCATGAAGAGAAGCTCTTGCCCTTCACATATGCTTTACAATGAAACTGTGTTCAGGCTACATAGTGCTATAAGATCAATATATATATTTGGAAAAGAAAACTTGTGGAAGACTTATGAACAATTTCCTTTGTTTAATACAGAGGGTGGTGTTGGCATCTCCTAAGAGAATGTATTGGTGGTTTGATTCAGAAAATGAATAAAAAACATGACCTTTTGAGAACCAAAGGTTAATCTAACAAAATAGCATTCAGGGGAGATGTTATAACTACTCAGAAGCCCCACGGAACAGCCTGAGGCAGTAACTCCCAAACAGTGAAGAGAGTGGCCCAAGTAGGATAAAAGCTTTTTATTTTTGATAAAAAATACATCCCTAGCTTGAATATAGACTTTAAGTTAAGGTTACATACACTGTCAGCAAGTTTCACATAGGTTCTGTGCTTAGGTCCCCCAGGTTCTCAGGCACTCTGGGAGTAAAACCTAGGCATTCTGTGATGTTCAGGATTTTTATTAAACTTAAAAGAAACAAAAATAGTTCAGTCTACCTTGTGGGTTTTGTTTTGATGTCAAAGACACAATTACTCACTTTTTCTCATTGAACGTTAGTTTGTAGAATATGCAATTCATATAAGTCACAAAAAGCAGTGTACAAAGTCCCTATAAAAACTGATCAAATCAAAATGTAAGTGCAACAGGTAAATCCAGTGGATTATATTTTTAATTAAGCTTAATTAATGTTATTTTAATTAATGTTCAACAATATAAAAGACTTGTGATTCTGAAGCATAATAGCTCTGCTTTTCGTAGTGTGATGGTACCAGCTAACAATCTTATCCTCCTATGCTATCTAACAGAGATTATGAGTAAGGATAGTGTAGAGTTTCTTCAGATACTTCTTAAAATTGTGATAGTATTGACTTATAAACAACTTATACTTTTATTTTTAGGGAGCTTAGAAGATTTCCTTTGTAGCTATAGGTGGGTTTGGGTTTTGGTTTTTCATGATACATGTTTTCTACAGAGGCAGATCCACTTACTGTAGAATCTTTAGTTATTAATAATCATCTACTTTATGCAGCCAGAACAGAAACTATACATCATATTGGGCTAAACAAGTGGTTTTATAATTATCATACGATTTTTACCCTGAAATTTTCTGAATAAAATCTTAAAGCCTAAATGTTTCCTGTGCACTTAAGGTAAACCTAGTGATTTTAGTAAGCTTTTTAGTAAACATTTTTAGGAAAATTTAGTAAATTTTAGGAATAAAGTAAACTTAGAATTTTCTTTGTGTAGTACAAAAATTATAGGGATCCCCTCTCTGGAATCTTATTACTAAGAAAGCCAGCAGTTTTCAGTCACTATTTTGTTCACAGTCATGCATCCTATAGCCAGGCTGCTTCCCTCCCTGCATGACTTACCTCCAGCTGAAAGAGTTACCTCCATCTATGCTCCTGGCTCTTTTTGCTCTTCTTTAACTCTTGACTGAATACTTTAAAAAAGTGTCACTATAAACTGTGGTGTAAAAGAAATGTATCAGCAAAATGATTAAACCTAAGAGAGGAGCAGATGTTTGCTCTCTGGAAAAGCTTAAGCATTTGGTATTGCATAAACCAATTATTTTGTTTTTCAGTTTTGGCTTGTCTGTAGTTCTTCATGAAATTGTGTGATTATTCTTTCTATGTTATGCTTCCATCAGTAAAATCTTTCCTTCCTGACAGATGTTGACAGGAAGTATCAAAACATGAATAAAACCTGAAAGTGGCTTCTGATATTTCTAGCTGTGTTATACGCCTGATTTCCCAAGTTTTCTCCTTTTCCTTTTTCTTTTTCTTTTTCCCTTTCCTTTTCTTTTTATTCCTTCTCCTTCTTTTTCCTCCCCTTTTCCTTTATGGTTTGTCAAATCAAACAGCAAAGTGATGTTCAAGAAATAAAGACATGCTAGAAAAAATAATTTGCTATGTTAACTTGAGCAAACTATTGCCTTTTTCCCCTCTCTAAAATAAGGATAATGTTAAAGGATTTCCATGTACATGAATTGGATTTACATATCAAATGCAATAAGAAAATGTAAAGCATTATTATGAACTTATTTATTCAACTGAATGTTTTTTCATATTCATAGTATGTCATAGAGGACATTGTGAATAGAAGCTGGTGCCTTCTGCCAACATCATCCCTATAGGCATCCAGACTCAGCAAGCTGGTTGAAGAATACCAGTACTAAATATATGAAAGGTGTTGCATTGCAGTTTTAAGATTAACAATTAGATTAACAGTTTGAAGATTAACAATTTTGATTTTTTTTTCCAGCAAGTAGAAGAGTTTACCAATCCAGTACTACTAATTTTAAGCATGTGCTCCATTGAAACTGCAAAGAATACACAGATAGGCTGACTGGGATAAGCATTGATTATTCATACTGTTAAATTGGAATAGATCAGAACTCTGGATGTAAGATCAAAGTTTAATCCTTTTGCCATATGGTTTGGATACCATATGACCCTTACAGTAGAACGTTGCTCTTTAGTGATCATCATGGTTGTGCAGTATAGAGTATCACCTGCCACTCATTAATTAGCTTAGAGGTTAGAGAAATAACTGAACTGTTATTAGATCAAAAGACTTGAGAATTGCCCAAGTAATAGCAGAAAGAGAAATCTGGAAGGGATAAGAAAGTGCCTTCTGAAAGAACTGGTAATGGGACCTAACAACTAGAGAACCATTAGAAAGAATCATGTTTTTTGCTGAGAAAACAAATTGGATCAATTTACCACAATTTTGCAAGCAGTCATTAATTATACTAAAGAGACAAAAAATGTATAATAGACTTTAAACTTTATATGGCTTATACTGTGGTAACTTAAGAATATAACATTTAAATAATTTTAGGAATTGAACTTAATGAAATAGGGAGAAAAAATGGTTTGTGCCCAGGGTAAACTTGACATCACAGAACACTGGAGTCTGCTGACTTATCAAGCAAACTTGCAGAATAAAATCTATAAAGATTTTTTGACATGTTTATTTTCTGACAGGTGACTATTGGAGTATTTTTTATCTATATTATTCAGCACTCTCTACTTACTAATCTTTCTATTACATACATATATAAAAGTGATTTTAGTAGTCTCATAAGATATTATACTCTCTTCAACAATGAACTGTGAATGGATATCATTCAGTGAAGCATCAAATCTCAAAGATATTGCTTATAAGCCAAAATTTATTTTAGCTTGCTTTTTTTTCTTCACATTTGACTTTAAAGTTTTTAATTGGTAAAAAAAAAAAAATATTTTCACTAATAAAGAATAATAATGAATTATAAAGGACAGTTATCTTTGCAACTGCTCCTGGAAGTAACATTTAGTTTTAATGCTACTTTAATATGTTTCATAGGATGAAGAAGAAAACATGTTCAGTAAGAAAGCTTGAGATGCAGGATAAATTCATGACTTTTTTAGTGAGTTATTCAAGATAGAGTTATTCAAGATAGGCCTTCTTGCAAGCCTGCAAACTAAGGTATCCACTTTGTTCTTATCTATGAAGGTAAACATTATTCTAAATGTTTGTAACATTAGGACTTTACATAATAACTGCAAAAGCCTGCCAAACACTGTAGAAATACAAACCATAGAGAAGACATTTTCATAGAAATATGGATAATGAGGGCAGCTTTATACTATCTTTCATAATGATACAGGAATAGTGATTCCAGTGGCTAACCTCCAGTATGTGCCATAGATATTACCACCTTATTACATTTTAATGAGGATTATTTCTAAACTTTTATGCCTGTTCAGATAGACTGGAGAAAAGCAAAAGGATATGAAGGCCCCTGTAGTCCTCCCAGTAACATCACAAGTAACAGTGTGTTCAGATTTGACTGTGGGGCATGAAACAACCTTCTGGTATCACATCTTCTCTTCCTAACCAGATCAAGGATATGCTTGTCTCCATTTTTGTTAGTGTTGAAATAAAAGTATGCATAGTGAAAGCTTTGTACTTTCTAACAACAACATCCACTGAAAGTCTGTTCTCATTGAATTAATCCCTGTAGTGACAAATAATTTGATCAGATACTTCTTTAGAAAATGTCAAGCCAGATTTTTTTTTAAAGTATTTTGATAGGCATCTTCATTTTTAGGTATTTAGGGATAATGGATTGTTCAGTTAGGTCCCCATTTACTTTAATAGTTATGTAAATGGCTGCTTCTGGTTCCTAGCACAAATCAAGAAGACAAAACCAGGAGAAACAGTGAAAAAGCATAGCCAGCAGGTCGAAGGAAGTGATCCTGCCCCTCTACCCTGATCTTGTAAGACCTCACTTGGAGAACTGTGTGCAGTTCTGGTGTCCTCAACATAAAAAGGACACGAGCTGTTGGAGCAAGTTCAGAGGAGGGCCACAAGGGTGATCGGGGGACTGGCGCATCTCCCATATGAAGACAGGCTGGGAAAGTTGGGGCTGTTCAGCCTGGGGAAG
>JBAFWW010011780.1:0-14584 GCA_036873685.1 Agapornis canus | reverse complement strand
CACCCAAGGCTCTGTCCAGCCTGGCCTTGAGCACTGCCAGGGATGGAGCATTCACCACTTCCTTGGGCAACCCATTCCAGTGTCTCACCACGCTCACAGTAAAGAACTTCTTTCCTATATCTAACCTAAACTTCCTTTCTTTAAGTTTGAACCCATTACCCTATATTATCATATATATAGAAAAATTTTGAGCGAGTAAGACCCAGTAAGTCTAATTTTCTTTCCAGTGAATACAAATGACTGCCATGTTATTCTGTGGATTCAGGAAGTGGAAGATATTTGATTCCTTTTTCTTTGTTTGTAACTCACAACAGCTAACTAAGTTTTGTTTATGCTTGCAATGCTGCATATCAGGGCTGCATTCAAGTGCAGCAAAAGCCAAAAACTGCAGAAAGTCTGGGTTGTCTGTTTTGAGAAGTAGCGTGCTGTACCAAATAATAAAATGCCATAAAATAGGACACAGACTCCATCTCTAAAGCACCTTGTGAGAATGGCAAAACAAAGAAATTCCCACACTAACAAGTTGGTTTTTGGTTCTCTTCTGCAAATCTGAATCCTTGGAGAAGGGATATACTCAAAGACCATAGAACATCTACTGAAGTTGCTGCTTGGGAAACTATTGCTTGCTTTATTGATTTTTTTCAGCTAGAAAATTGTTACCTTCTTACACTACCTGATTGAAATAAAGTTTATCTTGCTGGAATCAGGTGACTGAGATCGATAATGATAGGGCGAATGTGAGCTCTTTTTGTGTAAGTTAGCCTTTGTAGACAGATGAGGCATGTAAGGAAAAAAAAGGCAGGGAATTTTCTTGAAATGCAGGTTTTTAAAGGTTTGTTTGACCTCAATCTGGATTTCTAGGAAGTTTTAAGGAAGGTCAGTTGATTACAAAGCCAAGTGATTTTTGTTGAGCATATAAAGTGGTGGCCAAGTCCTGAGTGTCCTTGCTTGGGAATGGTGCATTAAAATGATCCTTCCTGGTTTTGAAGCTAAAAGTTGTAATGAACATTAATTGCAAGCACTCTTGCATGCTTTGGCTCCGATTCAGTCTCCATCTAAATTAGCTAGAAATCTATGGGCTTGATTTATTGCATTTGCAACAGTTGCACTAAAGGAAGGTAATTCCTTCTGAAAATGCCACATGCAGGCAGGAACAGGAAACCAATTAGGAATCAGTGGATGATAAATGGGCATTTTTACCAGCAGTTTACTTAATATCCCCATTAAATAAGCCTCTTTGCATTTATCATTTCATTCTCCCTCAGTCTATAAGGTCCTTTAATTGCTGCCTAAATGAGCCCTGTGTTTCAGTCCAAATTTAATCTTGGATGGGGAAAGAGATATCCTTTCCAATGCTTGCCTGCCCAGCTGCCAAGAACTGTCAGAAATGATCACATAACTTTGCACATTTTTCACAGTCTCATTGGAGAAACGTAAGATTGACAGAAACAAAAAACCCACAGTCCATATTTTTGCTTTAAATTGTGAACTATATTGCAAGCAGCCCTTTTCTTCAATTGCATTTCCTGTATTTTTTTTTAAGTTGCACTAAAAATAGATGGAAGTTGTAATGTTGCCCTGTGCTTTTTCGTTTTGGAAAGTTACCTTCAGTGGAAGTAGATGTGTGGCAGAACTAATGAAGTGTTACAGAGTTTGTGCAGCAAACAATTACAGGCTGGCTGTGGCTGGGTGGATTGGTTACTGAACATGTGATTTCTGGGTGGAACATGGCATCTCCAGGCTAAATGGCAGTCGAAAAATGATAAAGAATCACATCAACCTGCCTTTTAATTAATTTTTCTTTTCTCCTGTAATGCTCAGATTTGGAGGTCGAGGGTTTGGGCTCTTGTGGTTTTATTGATCCTGTTATTTTGGAGGTCCTCTTCTGAGCTTGGAGCATAAGCAGATGTTTGCAGCATATGTGGAATTAATGGATCAGCCCCCAAACATTGTTTTGGAAGGGGACATTCCCAGACACTTAGAGTCAACTGATTCCTGAACTTCAGGGGACTTTCACCTGGGTGGTCCAGATGTCAGACCTCATGCCAAAAGTACAAAGCCTAATCACCACTGCTCTCAACATCACATATTTCTGAAAAACTGGCAGCAAGTAACAGGCCCAGAGAAGGAATATTACCCAAATATCTACTGCGGATTAATCTTCCTCCTGTCAAAAGCATACACATCTGCCTTGGTACAAAGAGCAACTCAATGCAGATGCTGTTAACTTGCCCTTCATACAGATCCTTCAGCTTCTAATTTAAAATGTCAAGCAAGGTGGAGCCTAGTGTTAATGGTAGAGAACTTTGATGTCAATAGAAAATCTAGGACTGAGCCACTCAAATCTAGTGTTAAATAGTAGCAAGTGTTATAATAATCTGCAAAATAGAAGCGCGACTGAAATGTTTGTCTAACTTGTCTTTCTAATAACATAAACAACAAATATGACAAGACAAGACAAGAAAGAAATATAGCTTCTGTGGAGCTCTGACCACAGGCATGGGGTTATAAACTATTTGCTTTATATATGTGCTTGCCTGCTATTTTTCTTCCTAAAAAAAATAAAAATCAGAGCACATATATAATAACAACATGGGAAACATTACATGCACCTCAAAAATATTTTTCTCTTAATTCATTGAAAGGTGGTTGGGTATGGACACTGTTGTGTGTATTCAAAACCATAGAAAAAATCATAAACAAAGGTAATTGTATTCTGTTGAAGAAGGGAAATGATTGATGGGCTCCAGGGTGTGCTAATGTAAGATTTATCTTATTTTACTGTCTCCATTAGAGATTCAAAGGTGAGAGTAAGCAGGAAGTTATTTACATTCAGACATGATACTCAGCTGTCATCCTATGCTATCCCAAATCTGCCACTTTCAAGCATTTTTGTCTAAATGTTTTCTTTAAATCATTCGTCATCACAGAGAGTCTGGGGAAAACCCGACCTGAAACCTAATATTTCAGATAATGAAGATGAGATTACTGCATAAGAAAGGCTGTACCAAGCTGGACCAAAGGCCCATTTATTCCAGCTTCTGTCTCAGAAGTGGCCAATTGCAGATGCCTAGGGAAGAGTGTAAAACTGGACAAGCATTTAGGGGTGCTTTTCCTGACTAAAGAAGCAAAGGTGTCTGTCCAAATTAATACATTCAGCACCTGAGAGGCTGGTCAGGACTACACGTTAGCTGTCTTCAGCTTCTAAGAACTAGCAGGTACAGTTTTCACTTTTCAAAAAGCTGCTAAGAAAATCAAGTCAACAAAATCCAGCCTTTCTAGGGAAGGAGAGAAGGGTGCAATTTTCTGATCATGGCTGGCTTAGAGGCCGAAAGGAGTTGGAATAAATTTTCAACACGACATGATGATGTTGCTGTGTGTGATCCTGAGAATTGAACAGAACCATTTATATAATCTGTAACAAGTGGGGAGGAAAGTGTTGAGGTCGCAAAATCTGCAAAATTATTTAGGTTAGTCCATATGAAATGGGACTGTGAGGAGCTCTGGTGGGACTTAACAAAGCTAGGTGGCTGGGGAACATGATGTCAGATGAAATTCTGTGCTGAAAATACATGCTAATACATATTTGAAGTAATAATTTTATCTACTTTCTTCACTTAGCTGGATTCTAACTGAACTGCAGCAGCTACAGAAGAGGGTTTGGCTGTTGTTGGACAAATCAGTGACCAGCAGTGGTGAAAAAAGCGAGAAAAATATTTAAATCAGGGACTAGAGAACACTGAAAATACTGGATCGTCATCAAATAATTATAATTGAAAATATACAGCGTAAGTAGGAGGGGCAATGGATAGAAGTAATGAAAATTATTAAAGGCATTGCATGAACTCTGTATCTGGGGAGAATTAAAAGATTACAGTGTGAGAGGATAATTAGGAGGGAGGGTGATGAAAGTAAATAAAATGATGAAGGACATAAAATAGATATATCATGGGTTGTTATTTATCCATTTCCTAATGGTAAAAATAGGGCTACCAAGTGAGAGCCTAGAATAAGGCTTTGTCAGTCTTTTTTTAAATTAATGAAGAGCTTGCACCCAAATTTATATGCTAACAAGATATAATCTCCAGGCTCCTTTATCGAGTGATTTTTTTGCTTCTCTCCTCCCATTTTGCATTGAAGATAAAGCTAAAAAAGAGTAAAAATACAGCTAACCCTCAGCTGGGTAAATATAATGTCTTTATGGATAATATGAATAATAGCTAAATATTGCTCCCCAAGCAGGCTTTGATAGAAATGCGTTAGCCTGACTTCCTACTAACCAGTTTTAGCATATCTCTTTACCATGCTATTTCCCTATTTCACATCTGTTGAATCTTCTTAAGGTTTGCGGTTGGGTGATGGTATAGTGTCAGAGCTGAGATGTGTTTCCATAAGCATGGCCAGCAGACCCACAGGAGGGATTTTCTCAGAATAGGCTGAGGCTCCCTCATCCACAGCTCTCTAGTGATTTCAGCTCTTTGAAAGGGTAATCCATATACACCTAAAATACTATGTGTAGCTACTGCAATAACTTACCAGTGCTACTCCTTGAAACTTGATGTTATAGAGGCAATAACATTATTACTGAAAAATATAGATGCATATTGATACAAAGATCCATTTGTGGGTAGAAAGGTCTGTTGTTATACAACAAGGGAGAGAATCTTGTTTTCTTGACCATACTATTGACACTCATCCATTAAAAAGTTCAAAAACTTTTCATTAGCAATCCGAAACTACCAACTCTAGAACTGACTTTGGCCCATAAGTCCTAAACAAGACCCATTCAAGGGGATGTAGCCACTGGTTAGTGGAATAAAACTTCCTGCAGTGGGTCTATACTGTCCAGACATTTCTCTAAGCTGGTGACTTTTGGGACATCCTTTCAGGGGCTAAAAATTGCACCTGATTATCTTATGTAGAAAGAGCACAGAGAAAAAGAAGCTCACCTTGGTTTACTTGTGTGCTATAGTAATAAAGGTAAGGACATGACCCTCTTTGAGTGTGGTGTGTGTGTGTGTGCAAATGTGTGTGCTTTGTGGCATGGCTGAGTCTGCTAAATTTTATTCCTCATGCCTAATCTTGGCCCTTTCCCCTTCTTGCAGCAGCATGTCTGTACAAAGGTGGCTGGCTGTACATACAGCCCTGTGGAGTGGCATTCTGCAAAGCAAGCTCCTATACAGGAGCATTCTGAAGTGATGCAGACACCCAGGTCCCAGAAAGGGAAACCTTGTGAGACTCTTTCTTGCACACAGGAAGGATGAGAGGGAGGCATGTAGCCAGACCCCTAGGCTAGAACTGTACAACTTGACAGCTTTGTAGGAGAAATCTCTGCATTTTGGTATGTGGTGTCCCCACTTTCCTTCCTTGTTCAAGCTCTGAGAAAGAAAAATACTTACTCCCTCAAAAATATTAGCCATTATACTGCACTACTGTTGCCACCCATAGATCTAAGTGTACTTTGTACTCTTATCCCTGTTTTACAGATGAGATACCTGAGGTGCAAAGAGCCAAGGTGAGTGCCCAGCACTGCTAGCAGGCTACTGGCAGAACCAAGAATAAAAGCCTGGTCTATGGCTTGACATCTGGCCTTTGCCGCTTTGCAAAAGCTGAATTTTAAGGTCACTTGGGTAATGTTTGTGTCTTCCTATTTGTCCTGTAAAGCACATGTCTCTGCTGATTAAAAAATCATAAAGAAATGGCCTGCTAGAATAAGGTGAATTTCTGTGCAAAAACTCTGCCTATTATTGCTTGGATTTTCTTTTTTTTTTTTGACAGTTTAGCTGTTATACTGATGTTGGCCAGTGAACCATGAAAATATAGAAAGGAGGAGGGAAAAAAATGAACGATTTTGTGCATATCCTAAATATCTCTGCAACTTAACAGTCTGTATGTGCCCTCATGAAAACCTGCACACTGCACAAAACAAAGTGCCGAACATCTTTGAAAATTCAGGCTGTACCAGCAGAAACACAATTAAGAGAAAAGAATAGTCTTTACATCCAGGGTGACATTAGGTGTTAAGAGTGGATATATGTTTGTGTCTGGGTTTCAGTCCTAAACTTAAGGCTGAATCCAAACAATGCAACCTCAGAAAAGTGGTGAATAATATAAAAAATTCCTTTCCAGTAGAGTATTTTTGCCTTTGAGAAAGTGGCTGTCATTAATTTGCAATAACACAAACTGCCACTCTTAAATGAGTATTTTCCAGGATAATAATCTGGCTAAAGACATAGAATGAGAAAACTATTTCTTGCGCACTCTTCTGGAAACCGATGCCTGCAACCTGATCAAACCATTCAGCAGTGAGTGTCTTCACTGTGTTCATGATGCATAGACTTCTGGTTTTGGAAGGGTTTGGTATACTTTCACAACCATGCCACCTTTTCATTAAGCACCTGTTATTTTTAAAATTATCAACTGATTTTCAGTTGCCCATACACTTGCGGTTTTATGCAGTCAATCAGAACATACAGCCACTGCTTTTCTCCCTTGTACAAACAAAGCTTGCTCAGTCTTGATGCAAGGTTTTCTGGAAACAG
This sequence comes from Agapornis canus, assembly GCA_036873685.1. Classification (NCBI taxonomy): domain Eukaryota; kingdom Metazoa; phylum Chordata; class Aves; order Psittaciformes; family Psittacidae; genus Agapornis; species Agapornis canus. The sequence goes on along the minus strand of JBAFWW010011780.1, from coordinate 8,042 downwards.
AATGTGCTGAGCCCCCACAGGGTTATGTCATGACAGTCTGATTCAGAGAAGCATTGGGATAGAAACAGAAGGTTTTGGGGTCAAGGACAATTAACCAGATCTGTTTGCCCAAAGATATAGTTGCTATTCTTGGCCAGGACATAGAATAGTGGCTGTAGAGCAGTGAAGTGGAGCTCTGAGGTTTAGCGTGACAGGGTCCATCCATGGAGAATTCATGAAACATGATTATCTAAGACTGCTGCATGTTATGGAATACTATGCAAAAAATACTTGATGCAGAATGATCCTTTTTTATTTCTTTCCTTGTGGATTGTGTAAAAATACAAAATTCTGACATTTACCAATTAATTTAATAGACTAAAAAAATAAGGAGGTTAATAAAAGATCATAATTCACACATCATATGCCTAAACTGGGCTTTGGTCTCTGTTGTCTTGCAAGTGCTTCAAATTATAGAGTTCCTTACCTTCATTCCTCTGTGTTCAATGCCAATTGAGATGATATGGAACTTTTGGATAGCAGCTCAAGGCTGAATTCTAGCTTGGGTTCAAGGTTGCAGTCAGCAAGTCTTTCATGTGAGATACTGTATCTCATCATACTCTTTCTCATTTCTGTGCCTGAAAATCTTATCACACATGTAATCCCTTAATTATAGATCAAGATGCAACAATTAATTTATAATGTTAACCATTGTACTTTCGTCAATTGACATTGACATAGACATAGAATGATTAATATTGAAGGACAAGAGAGTAAACTGAGGTTGGCCATAAACTGTTAATTTTCCCTAGCATGGTAGAGCGTGGAGAGCTTTGTATTAGCAGTCCTCATTACGATCTTTTGTATCTTGCCTAATAAACTTCTGCAACAAATCCATGATGACTCAGGAATGCTGCGCACCGTGGACACACAGAGCTGGGTGGCAATAGCAGAAATGAGATTCAGTCCTTCTGTTCTTACAGTCCAGGTTTCTCTCACTTGGGAAACTAGTAATCATGTGGGGTTTACGGAACAGATAGAGGTGTCAAGTCTCTCTAGTAGAGACTGGTAAGTACCGGAAGAATAAAAATAGTTTCAATGTGAAACCTCTCAACTTATCAACCAGCTGGGAAATCTGATTGACAGGTGAGGTTTGGGAATAAACTTATATCTTTTTCACTAGTTTGGATAAAAAAGTGATTTTTACCACTCCCTTCTCAGATCAGGAACAATGCAGTTTATGAGTATCTGCTATAATATTGTTATTATAATTAATTATAAAATTGGTGACTTGGTCGATGGGCTGTGTTCTCTGTCATATATCAGCTTCAATACTTAATAACTTTTGTTATGTTGCTGCTTTTCAGAAGTAGTGGCTTTCAAGGAAGGCAGTACTCTTTCCCATATTGGTGGATAGAGGACCTGTCACGAAGCCAAGAAGTGGGACAGTCATCAGGCTTGCAGACATCTTGCATCAAAATGGAGCTAGAAAATTGCCACTGGTCAATCCCTCAAGCAGGGCTGAGAGCAGAAAGATGTATTGGAGAAGAAAGTGAGACCATATTTTTAGGTTGTATAAGAGCTGACATTCTGAAGACAGCTCACTAAGCTGTCGTTCAATCATGCTTAGAGGAAAGAGACACCAAAAGCTTTGTTAGATGTGCTTCTCATAAACTCTAAATTGGACTATGTTGTCTTAGCTCCTTTTACTGTTTTCTTTGAAAATATGCAAAGCTACACTTTGCCTGATTCTTGCTCTTTCCTAGTTAAGTTTGAAGTTAACAGCAGCGAGCTGGAAGCTGGCATGCCAAAGAAACTAGTCTGTAATGAACTGTGTAGCCTGCATCTCTTAGCTGCTCATTTATAACCACCCTTGGACATGGGCAAGCAAAAGTATCAGTTGTTGTTAGTGTTATACCATCTCTGTTCTGGGGGGAATTATGGGGTGTGACATTGTGTTTGCCAAGTTTCTTTTAGATTTGTTTGGGAGCTTAAATCTTAGTGGAAGCGGTCCATGTGGAGTCACTGTCAAGGCCAGCATGAAGAAATAGGCAGTGCCCCTCATACAGAGAACACTGACTACAGAGATATCAAATGAACTGGTACCTTTAAAATGTCCTGGGGTTAATAAAAAGACAGGCTCTAAGTTTGCCAATAGATTATCTCTAAATTCTGTGCTTTTCTCCCTCTGATGTCTGCTGATATTATTCTATTGTATTGTTTTATGGAATAGAAGTGAAAGGGTTAGAGGGCAGAGGAAACATTCTTGTAAAGTTGCTTTGTGATCAATAGAGCTACCTCACAGAGGTAGAGAAAAGGGTGTTGGGTTTTGGTTTTTTTTTTCAGAAGCTCTAAAAGGTTGTAACTTCATGTCCTTAAAAGTGTTGTTTAGGCCCTATGTTTACTGACGTGTGTGTACGTACACCCATGACTGCAGAATGAATGTGGGCTCATGCAGTAAATTTTTCCTGAAGCATTTTAAGAAGACATCCTTATAAAGCAATCCTTGCTGGGAAATAATGGCATTTGACTCCTACCTAAAGTTTTTTTTTTATTCTGGGTTTTCTGCTTGCTCTCTTTCTCTGAGAATCAGATCCTCAGCAGTAAGGGATTAAAGTCTCATGCTGTAACATTCATCCTTCTTGCTGAATGAATAACATGATTAAGGTATATGGGGAAGTGGAGTGACAGTAGCAAGTTCCATAGGTACAAACCCCCTCAGGGGTTGTGCTGCAATATACAATGATTTATTTGGCAGCTATTTGCATGCAACAAATGCCTGTGAACATTTCTCTGGAACTCTGGTCAATTTCTGTGATAGAGGAAGCAGAAGAAGGCTTATCTGGGAGAGGAGCAGCATTTCTTCCTATCACTACATGGACAGTTCAAGACAGGAGCAGGGTTGAGTGAAGGACTACCCTGTTCTGCATGTATTTTGTGCCCCATAGAACAAATAGCACACTGAGTCCTGTACACCGTGGTGTGGTCACAACAGCAAACAACACACAGGGTATTCCAGATGAGTCACTTGTGATCAGGTGTCACAGGCTAACTTGAGTCCAGCCAGGACAGTCCTGGGCTAGGTGCAAGGCCCCACTGCTACAGAGTGAGAATGTTTTAGTTTTTTTGTTTTTCTGGGAGGTTGCTGTTGGCCGAAGGCCTACTTTGCAAAATCGACTTATGAATTGCAATTTCTCTTTCAAAGGCTTGCACTTTTCTCTTAGGGCTCATCACCTCACAGATTTGGCTGTGTGCATTTTTTCAGCATGCCTGCTAGAGAATAGAGTGTACCTGTCCTCATTGTGCAGAAAGGGAATGAAGACACTGAAACATCGAAAGCCACAAAAGGACAAAATTCATGAAGGAAGCAAAATTTCCAAGTGGGGCTTTGGTATCTTGGTCCAAATCCTAGACTAATAAAAACTCTTCTCAGGTACTGCTTTAAGTCTGCGGCTGCCTACAGTTTTGGCATTTGGATTTTTCACAAACCTGAATGCTGTTTCTGGGCATTCACAGAGGCACCGCAGCCGTGACTGTCCGAGCAGCTCAGAATCTGTTTCATGCTTCAGCTTTGTTTGGATCCATAAATGAGGTGCTCCTTCTGTTTTCTTGTCTGAGGGGGTCAATCCTAGGTGTTCTCCAAACAAGCCAACTTGATTAGGTTCTGCACAACATATAGTTGCCATATTCCCCTCCATCTCCTCATCCCCCTCCCCTCAGCCAGGTGGCTGAGTATTTGTCTTGGCTGAATGAGAAACCTAATATGAGATCCGCTCAATGCCTAAAGCCATTCCAAGCCATATCTTTGATGCAGAACAGAACAGCTTCCAAGAGGGGCTGAAACTGTGGTCTTCTATCGGCAGAATAGCCTAGAGACAGAAGGTGAAAACCACCTGTGATATAAGGCACGTGAATCCCATCAGGTAGAAGATAATAAGCCCAGTCCTCCCAGCTCATGCTGCCAAAACTCTAGTGGAATTATGAAACAAAGAAATGATCTGTGCTTCAGAATTTGAATTAAAAGTTTTAAATAACTGCCCTGGGGAGAACATTCAGGGTTCTGAATCTCCTGGTACTACTGGTGAGGAGCCTGCAGCACAGAGAAGCATCTCCATCTGGGGAAACCCGCATATGTCCTAAAACCTGCAGAGCTGCATCAGCATGGCAATGTGCTGGAGTTGTTCTGGTCCTCTTTGTATGAGCAATATTATAATATTAGTAGAACTAATGAGGCAGCACTTTGAAAACGAACAGATTCAATGCTATGCTGCGAACCTCTGGCTAGGGGGCAGCAACAATGAAAGTCTGGTCCAAGAGCTCTCTATCCTCAAGCAAGACAAAGTTTATCCTGGAGATACGGGGTCAAATTTATGCTTTGATTAAAATCAGTGTATTACTAATACTTCAAATGAGATAAAGCTAAACTGTCACAGATAACTTCAACTATGTCCTCTGGTGGATTTTCTGTCTTTGTGTGCTTTGACCAGTTTTCTATGTGTGTTGTTTCAAGTTGCCTTTTGCATGACTTTTTGTACTTTCCCTACCTGCTGCATGCAAGAAGCCAGATGGCTACTGATATATGTGTTCTGGTTTAAAAACTGAAACGATAATCCACAGCTAAAATAATACGTGTTTAATCAACTGTCCATAGGGGTATGGATTTTTTTCTTCTATTTCTTTGAATCCTGGGTATGAAACTGCCTGGGAGACCAGAATGATGGCGTTTGGTCTCCGTGCAATTTAAAAAAAAAAATCTGTCTAAATGTCTTGGAGGCAGAAGCTTGGTCTGATCTCTCAGGTAAATACAATGCTTTTCAAAACTAAACATAAAAGTTATACTAAAAAGCATTTTAAAGGAGAAGCCTGAATGTACTAACAAGAGTTGGCAAGAATCAGGAAGGCCTGTGTGCCACTGTCTTGTGTAGTGATCAAAATGATCTAACTATGGTGGAACTTCCTTTGCTCAACACCATCGTTTCCCTTGCCTTGAAAGAACTGCCAGTGCTTGAATAAGCTATTAGAACATTGTTTTTAAGAGAGTCTCAAAATGCCTCACTACACTGTAGTGCAGAGTGGCTTGCAGCTTTTTCACTGACTCTTCTCTGACGAACCACAGTGTTCTCTGACAACCTAGAGTGACAATGAGACAGGACAGTGGGCTGGGAAAAGCTGTGCTGGCATGATGGGAGAAGCAATGAGCAAGCACAGTCATACTGCTGCTTGACCACAGAGTTTCACTCATTTGTGGTGCCTGAAAACTGTTTTGAAACTTTTCTGGAAAGTTGAATTGATTTTGTTTCTTCTTTGTTTGTTTGTTTGGGTTTTATTTTCCATGTCCTCCAGAATAACTACCTGAATGACTGATCTGCTGGAAAAACTGTTATTTAAACACATTTGCTTTGTCTGCATATCTGTATTTTTTTCCTGTAACAGGCTGAGTAGAAAGTGTCAAACACACTCAATTGAATTTTCCTGTAAAGCAACAGCCTGTGCTCTCTTATGAACTTCAGTGGACTTTCATTATGCACTGGTTCTACATTCAAAGCTTTGGCTTAACAATATTTTGCTTTTTTTGCTATCCTTTTAGAAACAGACATGAAGCTTTTTTATTAATGTGATAATTTGAGGAAAACCATCAACTTTAACAATTATTTTTTATATTTGGAATTGCTACCTCTATGTACATTAAACTGAACACTCCTTTTGAATACAGGGGCTTGTCTGCATTTTCTGCAGTATTTTGCTTCTAAGGAAAGGGAAAAGCTACAGAACAATGTTAAGACAGAAATACATGAGCAGAAACTGGGCATGAATGTTTTGTGGCTGGAAATTAGAGTAGATTTTCTATCTATTACAGCAGTGAGGTTATGGAACAATCTTCCCATAGCCGTGGTAAGCCCAAAATATACATACAAATATGTATGTATCTATGCATTTTTTTATGATTTCTTTTTCTGTGTGTGTTAGAACCTGAGAAGTTTCTGAAGGAGGTTCTTGAAAGGATTTGTATGAATAGTCCTTGTAAGAACAAGGGACTGCATTCTCAGCCTAAAAGTCCTTTCCAGTGTTATGTTCCTAAAACCTGATTGCCTTTGGAACCCTACAACAACCTTGTGTTTGGCTCAGTTAACGTGTCCCTGAACAGGCAAGAGGTTTGGAAAAAGGAGAAACGTTGTGTTTCAGATTCTGCAATGCCTCTGGGGCTGGCATTCATTTGAATCTAAAGCATATGGGTTCTTATTATGGGTAATAATAGAGGTGTCACAGGTAGGAACCTGTGTGTTCAAGAAATGTACACCAAAGATGTTGAGGGAAGAGTAAGCACTGAAGGCATGCAGACCTCTGAGCACTTACGAGTACACAGAGCCCAAGACTGTAAGAGGGCTTAAACACTGGCTGGGAGGCTGCCCAGCAAGAAGTCCAGCCAACTTTACAATATTTAAAAAATATGGTTATGAAATGAGAGAAATTTTAGCTTATTGTTTATCTGTATATCTGTATTTTTTTCCCTGCTACAGGCCATTTGAAACACAGCCTGTTTACAATATCCTCTTTCAAAGCCAGACTTCATTTGTTAATGAGTCTGCTGAGGCAAAGGGGGTGAATGGTTCTGTGGGGACTCACTGCCATGTGCTCTCACCATGGCCCTGTGTCTCTCCACCCATAGACCAAAGATCACAAGCTGTAGCATTTCCCCACAGGCCTAAGACTGGCATTCACAAATCCTTCTGCCATTTAAGTGGGTGGGTGCTGAAACTATTAGCAGGAAGATAAACTACAAGGTCTGTAAGTTTGACTGAGTGAACTCTTTGGGCATATGTCACTAGGCAGATACTGTGGATGAGGCTGCTGCCTCATCAGTCAGGGCTATTTACAAGCGTCTGCTATGACTGTCACTGTCCTCCCTGCATCTAACCTCAAGATCCTGAGTGTCTATTTCTTGGCAGTGATAAAATGTCTTTGATATTAGCCACAGAGTTAGGCACATCAGCCAGGTGGGTGATTAAGTTCTCACCTTCCGATATTGCCTGCTATGCCTCTCCCTTTCCGCATTGCAAATGTTTTTGGTCACAATTTCCAATACTTAAGAAGTAGAGAAGACACAACCATGGTGCTTCTCTCTAGGACTGCTTCAGCTACTTAAGTGGCCATGGTGCTTCTCTCTAGGGCTGCTATAGCTACTTAAGTAGCTCTAGATTGTTTAAGAAGGGAATGTGTTGCTTCCTATGCAGAATTGTTACTCTGTGAGTATGTAGTGTGGGGGGATCCGTATGATTCTTGGATTGCTGCAGACCATGTGTCATATTGTCATAATTAATTTAACCTCACTAAGAATAACTGAACACCTGTTTTCTCTGAGTGATATTTTTTCTTCACATATGTCACAAGTATTCTCATTATTTACAGTGTATTTTTAGACCTCACATTTAATCATGGCCTAAAAGTGCAAAAGTCTCTTTTCCATAAGAAAAAAAATTAAAAATATTTTTCATTATCTTGTTTTTTTTAATAATTGTATCATGTTTCTGACAGCTAAATAAATGGATTTTATTAAACAGGATTATGGGCTGAGATTATTTAGTATTCCTTTTTTATTATCTGGTGTAGCCTCTGCTGGGAGCTGTGAGTTTCTTTTCTTCATTTCCAACATTGATTCTTGCATTAGACGGTTACATTGAATAATTAATATACTTCCCATGATTGATGATTTGCATGGGCTGAATATTAGGTTATCAATCATGACCCACTTGTTCTAATGTAATCATATTGAAAACGTGTCAAAAGCTGTTTACCCAACAATGACAACAGGAGCTGTAATATTGAAGGTGCCTGATACACTACAGCAGGAAATATCCTGGTTGAACATTCATAATGCAGAGATTATGAGTTCCTCAAATTGATGTAACAAAAGCCTGGAGCCCTTGGTGAGAGTTATCAGCTCCAATAAGAAAAGCCCTTTTTTCAGCTAGGAAATTGTACTGATTTTTTTGTCTTTTATCAGCTGCCTAGTGAATTTTTGAGCCTACAGTGTAAAGTAATTATGTTCTGTGCTGCATGGCATA
>JBAFWW010011779.1:0-18378 GCA_036873685.1 Agapornis canus | reverse complement strand
TGAGGACACCAGAACTGCACACAATACTGCAGGTGAGGTCTCACGAGAGCAGAGGTGCACAATCACCTCCTTCAAACTGCTGGTCAAACTGCTTTTGATGAATCTGATAGGAAATTAAACTAAGGTGTTCACTAGCACATACATAGTTAATTAAAGATACAAATACACTGGATAGCGCAGTACAGATGCACCTGAGCTGATTCCACTGCTCCAGCAAAGCATCTCCTAGGATGAGAAAGAGCAATGCAGACATTTATGTGTAAAGGGTGCATGAGTAACAGAAGAGCTATAGCTTATTAACAGTAATGTTGGCTGTATACTATGTCACTGTACCTATAATCACAAGCATTAGCAGCTATGCTTCTGAAGTATGACATATGCAGGACATAAGCAATCTGACAGAATACAACAAGCATTATTTAGTTAATTCATTCCAGTATGACTATTGTAAGGCTCCTGCAGTATTTCCACATACAGTGTTGGAATAGTGCATGTTACAGGTTTGCCAGGGCCTTTGGCAACTGCATTATTAAGGTGAAAGATACAATCATAAACTGTTTAAAGTCAGCATGTCATTTATTCCTCCTATCACCTGATAAGAAAAAAACATGCCTTGGGAGGATGGAAGGGGCATCATTTCAACACAACACTGCTCCAGACTGTACTGTACTACAGATACTCACCAAATTAAGAGCAAAATGTTTCATAATCCATGCTATCCATGTAACAAGAGGAGACATAAACCCACTCAAGGAAGATATTCCCTTTTGCAGAAGGAGAACCTAGCCCAAACTGTTACATAAATAGATTATGGTAAGAGTATTACCAGTGTTCTGCCTCTGGTAATATGAAGGAATAGTCCATGTATTAAAAAGAAAATGCAGAAGAGAAAGAGAAAAATATGGAAGGAAAGAAATAAATCAAGAATGAAAAGGACAAAGAAAAAAAAAATTGTTGGCTGCTGCTACCAACTAAGGAAAATGCTGCTGATTAAAACTGAACACTAAGTCATCTGGGTATCTGAAAATCACTGAAAAAAGGTCTCAAGCACTGCATGCTTAGTTTATATATCCTGTCCATATTTTTATAAGAAAGATACAAGTGGAGACATGATTGTAATATCGATATTTATTCTGAAAGGAAAACATTTTTTGTTAACATAGAAAACAAAACATTTTCAGTGTTGTACCAGGCACAAGTACATGTAGTACAGTCAAAGCTTTTTCTATATCTCTTTTCAAGCATATTTTTTTTTTACACAATTACTCTGCAAAAGCTGTGTATGTCCCATTTTTGTGGGGAGAAAAATTAAAAAAAATACAATGATAGCTTACAGTAAATACACAGACTACATACACAAAAATCTGTGTGCGATATTGAGGCAGTTGCATTTGCTTCTATTGCTTACCGCTAGACCCATAAATTCTCTTCCATAAAACTTTCAAAGGCCATAAATGCAGCATATTTCAGCTTTCTTACGTGGGTATTATAAATGCTCATGTTTAAGTTTAATTTTATAACTCAGGATGCTGATCTAAGGTTGTTAACTTTGTGATTTGGATAGGAAGTGGAGAGTCTCAAACAGTGCTTAAAGCACTAAAAAAAAATATAAGACTGTTCCAAAATTAACAAGATTTAGAAGCCAGCAGTCAATGTCAAAATCTTGCCACCATAAAAAGAAGGAGTCCCAGGAAATTCTTAGTTTCTAAGTGTAAAGACACCCTAACACATGATGCAGTACAAAATCTATGAGTAGAAAATTGCAGATCTAACAACCAAATCTCCAGAGATGGCTTTCTCTGCATATAAACTCAAAGGTTCAGCAGCATCTTTGTAGGTTTTTCAGTTTGAGCTGTTTTGTGCTAAAAGCAAACCTGTGACTATTCTGCAAATAAAAAAACCTGGAAGATTGCACACAACTGTTTACTGTCTCAAGGCACTAATCTGGATGGAAATGCAAAGGGCAGCAAAGAAAGGTTTAAATATAAAATGCGTCTTTCTGGCTTACCTTGAAACTCTTAAATATTATTTTGTTTGTTGTTCTACTTCTGTTATTACCCAACCTCTACAGTAGTTCATTTACCCAACATGTAAATTACACCAGTTTACACTGACTTTGCAAACTGTGGCTTTCACACAGGCATCTTCTCTGAATTAAGGTAAAAATGCATGAATAGATGTCATTTTTTTCTCAATGGCTGTCATATCTACAAAAGGCAGAATGTTGTGAGCTGCAATTGTTCCATATAGAGCCAGGCAGTTTCAGTTTTCTAACTTTTTCTAAAATCCCAGAATTTCATCCACAGTATTATAATTTGGAATTATCTCTATGCACCTGAGCAAGTTGAGCACCCATCTATTTTCATTTAACTAGAAAATCGTGTCAGCATCACTTTCAGTAGTCAGTTGTTTATTTCTGTAACAATGAGTACTGTGAGAAAAATGATGTTGCTTATGTTCCTCTTTGTTAGTATCAGTCCCTAATGCGCCCAACTCATTTGCTTACTAGCAAAAGATTTCACCTTTGTCAGCACTGCATAGCCCATACCGTTGTGAAAAAGCAAACAGCAACCTATTCAGACTCTTGCACTATCAGCAAAGCTTTGGGCTAAGTTCTCCCAATTGTGAAACTCAGCTGCACAGTCCCTTGCTGTGGAACAGACCCTGTTGTCACTCATGCCAGCATGGGCTCCCCAGTGTTTAACCCTTCATCACATCATGGCTCACTTGAAGGCAGTTTCAGCCTTCAGAGAAATAATTAGTAATGAGTGTTTGATCCACTCTAATCACCACTTGCAAGGCTGCAGATGGGAGTACTGCTTCCAGTTTCGGGCTCTCCAGAGTAAAAAAGACATTGACATACTGGAATCAGTCTGTCAGAAGATGGACAAGGTGATAAGCTGATGTAAGCACATAACAGATGACAAAAATCTGAGTGAAATTGGCTGTTCAGACCTGAGATGACCAGGTTAAGGGTGAGAGAGAGGGATCTTACTGCTGTCATTAAATACCTCATACAAATATAGAGAGAAGACAGAGACAAACTCTTCTTGAAAAGGTAGGTATAGCATAAGAGATAACAAAGTTACAGGAGGGAAATTGTTATTAGATATGCAGATTATTTGTTCATTTCTTTTTCAAAAGCAGACTAACACTGGAAGAAGTTACCAGGAAAATTTGTGGTTTCATCACACTGAGATATTCAGAACTTGACTGGAAAAAGCCCTGAGCACCCTCATCTAAGTTAGGCTTGCTTTCAGCAAGGATTAGATCAGATGACCTCCAGAGGTTCCTTCCAATCCAAACTATTCTATTTTTACAATTTTATTACATTACTTCAGAGAACTAGCTAAGATTATCAAGAGATAATTGTTTGAACTTCCATTTCCTATGAACTACCCCTGAAAACAGAAATACAGAAAAAAGGTATCTTCTCTGGCATGAAGCATAAAGATTTTAGCTCATTTTAGTAATGAAGACAGTAATAATGGCTTATATCCATACTCTTGCAAACAAAACAAAGAAGATGCAGTCCTTAAATGTGAAATAAACAAATAAAACTATAAAAACCTACTGGCATCTACTAATGATACAGAAGGAGAGAAGGCCTACAGCCAAAAGGAGATTTGTACTCTGTGTTAAAAAACAAGCCCAGTCTGCTTATTTATGGGTCAGACCTCCAAATCTTATTCATCTTCTGATCTTGATGAGAGTATTTGTCAACATTTGATTCAGTTTTCAGAGCCAGCCCCTTGTTTAGCAATTGCTAAACTGACTGCTAGATTGTTTTTACTAAATAGCATCCAAGGAAAAGACATTTCCACTCCACGGGAAGATGCATTTCTACAGAATAACACCCCTTTTCATTATCAAAGGCTTGCACCCATGTTACTGCATTATTTTCCAGTGTCCAGGCTCACTGGGATTCATGAACAAGTAGCACAAAACTGGAGCTATATGTCTGACTTTGCTTCCCCTGCTATTTCAAGTACCACAAAAATTACAGTCAACAATTGTTCGGTTTCCCTGTCTGCAAGCCTTGCTTGACCTTGGGAGAGAAAAAAATAACTCTTATTTCCTTTTCCTTTCCACTCCCTTTTCCTTCAAACACTTCATATCACATACAAACCTGGCCCTGTATATATATTTACTTTTCAAATATTTACACAGATTTTCTGAAGGTTAGGAAGAAGTTTATTTGCAGTAATGTCAGCAAATACTAAATTATTTCACCAAAGATTTACACAGCTAGAGAAAGAACTCGGGAGATACTTGTCTTTCATATCCTGTACAATAAGGTTTAGGACACATAAACTGAACCCAAAACTTTTTTTACTAAGATGAATTAAAATGTTGCTGGATTAAAAAAAGCATTTCTTCTCTAGTAATGACAGAAAAAAACTGCATAAAACAGAATAAGTATGACCAACTAATAAGCAGAAAGCAGATCAGCTACTGAATTTCTACCTGTCATTGTTGGACCTCTTTTGTCAGGTCTGTAACTTTATCTAGTCTCCTACCTGTTAGCTTTACTCAATAGAATGAGTTTTATATGACAATATTTTATGCCTATTGCTAGGGAACTAATAGGTGTTGTGTATGAGTTGTTTGGCAAAAAATAATATAGTAAATATGAGATAAAATACATGTTTTATAAATAAAACCCACAAGGAAACCAGTCTTGGGTTTTTATGTTGTTGTTTGTTTGCGTGTTTTCTTTTTTAAAATTTGGATAACTAAACTCATTGGATTGTCTTGTATTCTAGACTATTTGTGCTCTGCATTTGTCATTTGCACTACACAATAGTAACATTGTATAACTGAATATAACAATGAATTACAATTTATTTGTTGAAACAGATAAATGCAAAACTGCATTAATATGCAAAAGCATATGAGCAAATATATGAAGATATATTCAAAAAAAAGTTCATGTTCTGTGAGATTCACTTAGGTAAGAGAAGCTGTGGTCAGTAAAGCAGGATAAGTCTCTACGACACTTTAGCAGTTACATAAGCCTTCAAAATAGGGTTTCACCAATAAGCAGATAGATGAATTTTATTTCAGTGGGAATAACTGGGCTAGAGAAGGCACAGATCTTTGATCTAGCAGTTTTCCTACACATTTAAGTCATGTGTAACTCGTGATGCTCCCTGTCTCCTGTTGAGGCAATACACCTCTTACTTTCTCTCAAATTTTAGAGGATGCTAAATAGAAATAAAAGGTTTTAAGCAGAAAATTAAGCACAAATTCATACAGACATACAGAGATCTTTATGCTGATCATGATAATGTTTATTCTTGCTTATAATACATTTGGCTTGTATCTCTATCAACACACAAACGGGACTTTGCTTGGGGGACTCCTTCATGACTCTTCCGGAGCGTGACTTCCATGCTGTGTTGAAACTTGTGCTGATGAGACTAAAATACTGTTTCTAAGAGAGGAATGTCTCCTGGTGAAGTCTTATATCTAAAAGGCCAGCGTAAATTCTATGATTAACAATTAGGACCCCCTCTCAAAGATGGATTTGTTCTCCAAACATCCAAATGGCAGCCAGCCTACAGCTCTCCTAACATGGTTCAAGACAGTACAAAGAGAAGATCCTTTCCATAAATGAATGCTTACAAGACAGACAAGGCAAACAGAAAGATGTGTAAAAGCAGTTCCTAGTTTAAGGATTATAATCAAGCAAAGGTCTCACAGATTTTGTTTAGTACTGCATTTCTTTTCAATTATCTGTAAGTCTATAGTGCTTTCCAGAGAGAAAAATATGTTAAAGAAAATACTTTGCTAAATGTTTATTCGCTTCATTTCTTTCATATTTTTTTTTGATTAAGAACTGTTCTAAGAACCAAAATTCTTACACACAAACAGATTTCTAGTAGTTGGAACTAAGCTGGAAAAAAATAAAAGAGGATTAAAGCAGTGCATACAGCTTTTAAGGCATGTATGACAGCATTCCATAGTTAGAAAATGGTATCAGGTATGGATTTTTATTTCTGGATGCATGACTGAGACATCCAGTGTTAGTCACTGAGGAGACAGAATCCATGTAGAATTTGGGCCTGAAGATAACTGACAAGTGTACCTCTAGAACAGGGATGTATTAGGTAGAAGGCGAGAAATGCTTGATTCCAACATGTACTTTAGGTAACAGAACTTGTAGAGAGAGAGGGGAATGTGAAACTTTTTCTGCTTCAGTGGATAACATAGACAATTTTTTGGTAAAATTACAAGATTGGATTCATGGGCAAGTGACTATAAATATAGCAAGAGAATTGTCCAGCATTTTTTTTTTAAAAATATGATCACAAGTTTGCTCCTTGATGCATATTCAAATATCTAAAGCAGTATCCAGAATTTTAAATATGTTTTCACCAGAGTTATTAACTCAGGATTATTTAGTCCCCCTAAAAAAAAAAAAAAAAAAAAAATGGATTTAGTTTACTAAAACAATCCAAACTCACATCATTTCTGCAGATTGAAAATTAAGTACTTAAAAATTCATATTTATGCATATGCTGAGAGCATTTACAAAACAAAGCAAGGGCACTGCCAGTTGTCTTACAGAGTTTTTGGTTTCTTTAATGACATTAGGAAAAGGAACAAGGACAGTATTACACATTCCAGGACTTCTAAGTTTACAAGTGAAATCAGTAACTAATCCAGCTTGAAAGGTTATAGATTTTTATTTCCTTGCAAGGAACAGTGTAGCTATTTCAGCTAAATACCATTTAATCCCTGACAAAAATCTGCAAAGCCCTACATATTTAACATTTCTGTGGTTCAGAAATATAAAAAAAAACACTGGAAAATCACGAGTTGTACAGCACCCTCCCACTTAAAAGTTTTCTTGGCCTGTGTGATGGAATGCCCCCTCCTTCTTGCAAGTAAGAGCACTGCTGCCGTTAAACAGTTCCCTTACATTTTCATGCTGTTCCCAGACTGAGTACAGCTCTAGCTCCAAGGATGTTTGGGGTGCTGCTTGCCAGACAGGGTTAGGAAGAGCTGCTGTTAGTAGTCAAGCATGACTCACACAACAGGCTGCATGTTCCCTATGCAAAACACGTGGTTTCAAAAGACAGATGCAACCACCAAGTTCCAACGTACCAATTAATTATCATATACTTCTTTTGTATTTCTCAGCTCATGTTTTGGAAGCATTATAATAATTATTTACAGCATGTTCAGTGCCTCGGGGTTTGTAGAACAGCTATTTAGACGCTCGGTTCCCTCAGTGGGAACAGATACTTAAAACACGCACTTCCTCAACCGGTTTGGAGGCAGGAGCCAGCGACTTTGCGGCCCCCCGCAGCCCAGCGCGGCCCGCTGCTCCATGCCGCAGGGCCTTGGGCAGAGACGCAACGTCTGGCGCAGGCTGCCGGGCACCGGGTGAGGTGAGCGTAGGGCCGGGTTCCACCGGGATCTCCCCGCAGCCAGTGGCAGGATTAGCGGCTCCTGCGGCAGAGCCGGTTGGCGGCACATAGCGTAGGCCGCGTCACCATGGCAACCCTCCGCAGCAGGGGGCGGGACCACCGGCAGGGCGAGGTCGCGGGAATGCAGAGTGCATGCGCTATAGCCCCTCTAACCCCGCCGTATCCCCGGGAACACACGGACGCTTGAACCCAGCGCATGCGTAAAGCGGACTCGGCGGCAGCTCGCGGGATGCGCATGCGCTCCACGTCCCTTTCGCTCGTGCGCGGGTGCTTTGGTGAGGTGGGCAGTGGATCGGAATGGGAACCGGAAGCGGAAGCGTTGCGCTCAAGTAAACCGCTTTTCCCGTCTTGAGGCAGTCGGACGATTCCCGTGCTTCTCGCTGCTCGAGCCTTGTTCCCGCCGTGGTCAGTGACGTCCAAACGCCGGCAGGCAGCGAGTAAGTGGTCGCCGCCCTAGCTCGCTGGAGGTGCCGCCAGCCCCTAACCGCCTCACCCGCCCCCCCGCCTTCGTCTCTGCCTGGCGACCGCGATGTCTGACAAGGAGTTCATGTGGGCCCTCAAAAACGGAGACTTGGATGAGGTGAAGGACTACGTGGCCAAGGTAGGAATAGGCGGCTGAAGGACTCAGGAGCAGCGCTGTGGGCTGAGGAGATAGGAATGTGTAGGTGGGAGTTCTCAGCCCTCCGGCCGGGTCCTGACTGGATAGGAATGGGGAGTGGTAGGCCCATCCAGCCTGACTGGTGATAGGCAATCTGTGAGCTTTGCGCTGCGGTGGGAGTCCAGGCGGTTGGGTGTACTTCCTCTCCCTCTCCTCGCAGCCCCCTCGGTTTCTGGGCTTCTTCCATTTGGACATTTCTAAGGTTTACCTGGCCAGGGTGCTGGGATGCCTACGCAGGTCATGTTTTGCTTAAAAAGGTTGGACCAGATGATTCTTGAGGTCCTTTCCAACCTGATATTCTGTGATTCTTTTTCTCACTCATTGCCCTGCCCTGCTCCTGCCCCCATGTCGACCCTTGTGCATGCAGCTGAAGTTGCTGTATGTCAGTACGTGAAATTTTCTGGATTGACAGCCCTCATCCTAGTCTGCCTCGTTGATTTTACATGTATATGCATATGTGTTGCCTCGGTTTGGTTATCCTTCCTCTCTGTGCCTCAGGGCTCATCCTTAATAGGGTGATGTTAAGCCACTGGGTGTGTTGAGGCTTAATTCATTAACCTTCTGTGAAGTATTTTGATAACTAGTTAGGTCGAGGCCTACAGGAACAGTAGATACCTGTGTAACGGCAAAAAAGTCTTGAGGTACATTGTATGTGGAGGCTGGGTTCTGTCCTCGTTTGCTTTCAGTTGTCAATGAGATTTCTGATGAAAGTGCATGTACATAAGGCCAAGGTTCTGCTTCAGTGAACTCTTAGTGTTCAGGAATATTACCTAGAGTCTGTTACATCAGAGCAGAGATTTACATGTAATTTAGCTATAATTACTTTGAACAAGCAAATTACTGTATTTGGGAGCATGACATGCGCTGACATCTTGCTGTGGTGACTTAAGTTCTTCCTACTCCACTTGTCAACTTTGAAAGTTACCTAAGCTTGAAGCATTCTCAGTAAAAAGAAACATGTGCAAGTACTTCCATTGCTTTAGTACGAAGTCTAACAGCTTAGCTCAAATAGTCTTCTCTGACAGTTTCAGCTAAACTACTGGACTTTGTATCACAGTGGCTGCACACTCACATATTCTGCTCTGTCTCTATAGTACTGGAAGTGACAACTGGGAATAATATAATTCAGCAGTTTAAGGGTCTTGTACCTATGTCTGTAATAAAGTTGAATGCTACATTGATGTGTCTTACTTCTTCTCAGCTTTGGGGGCCTCCAGAGTGTTTCAACAGCAGATTTGGATTCTTATTGCAGCTTTTACAGGAATTCCATATATATCTAGAGAGCTCACTGTACACTACTGATTAATGGATCCTTGTGTATCTGTTGCTGAGGCAAAAACTTTGGCAGTAACCATCTTGAGTCAGTTTATATATAAACTGCAATGCTAATCACAAAAGCTTTTTACTTTCCCACTCTGAGTGGTACTGCAACTCATAGCAAATGGATTTGATCACTGTTCATCTACTTCAGTGCAAAGTCAAATACTTAGTTCCATCTGCTGCTGAAAGAAGCTTGACCAAGCCTGGATGATGCTATAGTAAAGAGGCTGAAGAGCATCATCTAACTTCACTAATGAGGTAGAAATCCTTAAAAAAGAGACACTGTGATAATTGCAGTAAATTAAACATTAGAATCCTCGAACAACATATACATTTGAGAGCTGCTTCTAATGTAGAAAGTGAATAAACTATGGGAACTTTCTCCCCATCTGTGACCTAATCTTATTCATTCTTCCCTCTCCCACTAGCAAATATGCTTTCTATCATCCTACTTGCCAGTAATGCAAGAGCTCTAATATTTTATTTTCAGACCAGTATGTTTTCTTGACAGATTATGGGCTAGTAGACACCTAGCCTGGTTTCCTGTGGAAACAAAGCATATATGGGCAAGTTTTGACTGATCCTCTTCCTTCCTAATAGTTTGCTAATTTTTTTTTTTTTTTTTTCCTGGCTAATTTTTATTAAGCTTTATGGGGGTATGGGTAAATTCTGGTGTGTTTGTGAAAGTACTGAAGTAGAGGGAAGTACCTTAAGTGAAGGAAAGAGTACAAAAGTGAACTCATGTTTTACTGCACAACAGGAAATATGCATTGAGAAGGGGCAAGAGAACTCTATAAATCCTAACTGTAGGAGAAACCTCATAACTTGCATTCTTGATTCCTAAATTAATAAAATATGTGAAGGCAAATCATGTTTTGATAGTTGCAGTTCTCGGAAAAGTATCTGTTGCATGCTACATGTTCTTTTTTGACTGTCTTCCTTATCAGTTACATGACTTCTGCTCCCTGCTGCTTTCCTGTTCTAAGTATGATTTAATGTTCAGGAATTTTACTTATATAAACTTTGCAGTAGCAGAAATTTCCTCTCCCTGTGATGTGAGAGTTTTCATCTTCATAAAATTCTTTCTTGTCTGTCTTCCTGAAACTTTTCATTTCCAGCTTCTCATTTGTTTTGTTTCTTGTTTCCTCATTATTTGATTGTACACAATACAGCTTTTAACCATAATCTTGCAATTTTGCTGCCAGTTACAAGATAAAGAGTTTGACCTCTGATTTTGTTTTGTATCTGAATGGCAGGGCTTGAAATACTAACTAGATGACTTGAGGCATTTTAAAAATAATAGTATAAATGGATGTCATCAGTGAGGTTATAAATCAGTCTTTGCTTTTCTTGTGTGTAATAAGCTGTGGAGGTTCTGCTTTGAAGTCTTTTTTTCTTTTTTTTTTTTGGATTTGGTTAGTAGTTACCAAGAGGAAGGTATGCATCAGACTTTGATTCAAACAGCAGGTGAAACTTAACCTATAATGTGAAAACCATGTCATTGAAAAGAGAGGATTATTGTCCTTAAATAGAGAAAGTTTCTGCCATTTCAACAGTTCTTGGACAAAGAAAGAATACAGAGGTAGAAAGAAGAGTCTCCATTTGCATTTCATACATTTCTATGTAAAGAGATACTGCATTTTCTTAAGATACTTTCTTCAGAAACAATCTTTCACATAGTTCTGAGGGGTGGCAATGAAACAGGTAAAAGCCAAATGATACTGCTTTGTTGTTTAGCAGATTTTAATCCTGCCAGACTGCGCATTTGGAAGACGTTGTTGGTTTCTACTTGATAAAAGTGTGAAAGATTATTTTATAGTTTGAATAGTCTTGTAAAACTTTGATTTTTTGCAAGAAACATCTTGCTAGACATGATTTTAAGTAGACAAATGTAAAGATCACTTTTTCTGTGTGGTAAATATATTAATTTCTACAGAAGTACTGTAGTTGGTGTGTTATGCTAGCAGTTATGTATAGTGTCATTTATTTTTATGATGACTAGATTGAAAAATAGCTTTTACTGTTTGCCTTTGATGTCTTCCTTTTGAACACAGCCAGCATATGTTGATTCGGAGGTGCCTTTGCAGGAATTGAAGGAATTCTTCACTCTTCCCACATACATCCACTCAAATTTTTAAAATTCCCAAAGAAAGGAGAAGCTTTCATGGGAGCAGATGAATAAAATGTGCAGTTAAATGGATGAGGAGGATCCATGTGGATTAAAGAATAGGGAAGGAATAGGGGTTGAAAGGTACTAGTTGGAAGAAGAGCAGCGTATATTAAGCCTACAGAACTACGTAATGAAAGTGGTGTTTGCTCTTTTTCCTTTTATTTATCCTCCTCCCTCAGTGAACAAGATAAGCTGTACAATTGCTTTAAAAGACTTTTCTATCAACATGTACATGTAATGTTTCCAGTGAGCAGTAGATTTCTCAGGCCAAGTATAATTCACATTCAGTCACTGGGTACAAAATTTTTAGGAAGATAAACTTGGATTTGTAAGGAAGAGGTTACAGTAAATTTTTGTTCCAAAGTAACTTCATCTCCCATAGCTTAACTGGGAATTCCTCACTTAATGAGCTGCTGTATTCACCTACACCATTGCTTCCTAAACATACTGCTGCTTACAGTAATGTTTGATAATCAGTTAGCCTAATACTTTGAGAAGATAGGACAGTCAACCAAACTGGAAGCACCAGGTTTTTCTTGCTGAGAGGACTGGAGGTTTGGAGTGATGGTAGATTGTAAGACATACGTGTTTTTTAGTGTATATGTATGCTGTGCTTGCATAGTTTGCATTTATGGTGTGAAGTCTTGGTTTTTACATAATAAAACAGCTGAAACAAAACCAAATTCCTAGAGGATCTTCAATAACTCGGCTACAAAACAGCATCTTTACATCCTTCACTCAATTGTAATACTACAGTCTTGCAGTTCTTTGGGATATAATGATGCTTGAATGCATGTCCTGAGAAATGCATAAAATACTACTACTGCAAAACTAATTGGAGAGGCTAACACAAGAACATTGTTTAGAAATACCTTTTTGAAATAGAGTTAGCAGTCAGGGGTATAGTGTTGTGAAAAAGAGAAGAGTCTTAACTCTGTCTGCAGGAAGGATTGTTAGAATGTAGAAATAAATGGCTTTTAACTTTTGAGGGGTAACCTCTGTTCTTTTGTGTGGAATGACTTCTACACCTTTAGGAACAATCTAAATGAAAACTAACGCTGAAATGGTCATTGTATATGGGTAGATTACTTGAGTTATAGATTAACCATACCTTGGATGCATTGAAATTCATCTTGTCTCATTACATTTGAATAGTGCATGTCATTATTATGACTACATAGATATCTGAATTGCCTCTGGTTAGGAAACAGTTCTTGCTTTTAAGTAAAAGGAAGCCTGAAAGCCTGCACGGATTACAGTGCAGTGTAAGCATGCCCCAGTAGTTTGTCCAGGGGTTAGCAGTGACCTGGGAGATGCTGGTCTGAGTTTTATCTCCTGCGAAGCCCCATACATATTTCAGTGTTATACCAGTACTTATAGCATGTGGGTTTTTCCTTATCTGGAGTATTCTAGGCTGTTATTTTCCTCTTTGTTATTGTTGAGTGTGCTGGAGTGTGACTGCTAAAGATAGTTTTGTTTTACTGCTTAGTTCTACTTAAACTTGGTGTTTGATTTTGTATATATACATTTTGTATATTTTGACATTATGACCTAAGCATTTTTTTTGTGAAACAAAACAGTTGCTTGCTACTGTAACCTGCTGTTAGCACATTCCACATTCATGTTAGAGTTACTCTGGAACTGCTAAATGTAGCAGCATCTTTGAGATGTTGATGTCAGGCCTATGATTGGGGTGTTGTTTTGGGGGGGGGGTTTGTTTGTTTGGGTTTTTTTGTGGTTTTTTTTTTGTTTTTTTTTTAGGTGGCTTTTGTGCTCAGAAACTTGTTTTTTTTAGAGATTGCCTAAGTATGTGACTCATGTTTGACTTTTTATGCTTATAAAAAAAAAAGTACTTCCTTATTTGTTTCTGTTTGGGCTGTTATTATGCTGACTTGTGCTGTGTCTAATTGGTGTTTGCTGCAAAAAGTAAAGAATAATCAGAATAAAACATTGAATTTATTTTTTGTTGTTGCAGAAGGTCTTACTAGCATATTCCATTCCCTAAATTGAAAGTAAATTTTATCTCTTCTGTTAATATATCCAGTTTTGTCTGAGTTTGTAGTCTTTATAACAAGTATAAAGTTAGGAATAGATTATGAATAACAAGCAGATAATTCAGTGGTGTGAGGAAAATACTTCCAGCACTGCTCCTTTTCTTCTCACCTTCCCTTATTTTAACCTCAGCTTTCCCTCTTGTGTAACTTTTATCTGTACTAAATCCATGTTTTTCAAGCCTAGCTCTTGTCTTCCAATTCAGTTAGTTGATTTTTATTTCAACAAGGGGGCATACAGAAGGTGAGCTATGCTTTCTGAATATCTAAGAGAACAGTTCTGCAGTGGTCTGTATTGTGGTATTGTGTCTCTATTTGGAATAATATGTGGAAAGTAGTGTTAGTTGTGAAGGTTATGCATTGAATGGTTATGGGTACTGTGGAATTGGTGAGTCATGCAGGCCACATAAGTAAAAATACTGAATGAATGGATCTTGCAGCAATGTCAAAATTCATAAACAAGAAATTCCCTGAGCAGTTCACAATACAACAAACAATGCCTGTATGCTTGTTCTGACATTGCATGTTCTTAGCTGTTAAAATACCAGCACTTGCAGGTCAAATACTGTGTTCAAGTTTAAGCAAAACATAGTGGACTCAAATACAGGGTTCTCAAGTCCAAATATTTTTGTGAAGTTGAAAGGCATTTTAAATGTGTAAATGAAAGGTCAAAAGAGAAAATTTAGGAAAGGTACAATTTTATATACCCCCTCGCTTTTTGTATTACTTAAGTCACATTCATATTTTTTCACAGGCATCCCTGGCCAAGTGTTCTTAATACTTTATTTTTAATGGCTTTGTTCATGTTTGTTTAAACTTCTGAATATGTGTCAGGAGAAAAGTGTGAACAAAGTTACTTTTTTTCTATGTAATTTGCACACTTCTGAAGTTGAAGGTTTGCATTAAGTTATTCTTAATTTTGCCCCCTGCAAAAGGTCCACCTTGAATGTGGCATTTATGAGCCAATACAGTTGTGTGGAAAGAGGCAGTTGTCATTTGTGTAGACAGATCTTCAATTACTAGGACAAAAGCATTAGCTGGGATTAGTAAGTGCCAATAACTGACCAGTTATACAACAGTTGTGTTTCTTCCAAATTGTGGTTTCAGCAGTTTTGAACAATTAGATGTTTTTCTGCTTTAGCTTGTTATGAGGAGGTTTAGGTAGAAATCTGCACAGCTCATTAAAAAGACTTTGAAATATTTATTAGATGCTGGATATTCTACTGGCTTTTTTTTACTGCAGATTGAGGCTGATGCCTATGTTGATTGTGAACACCAATGGCAAAATCTGCAATCGCATGCCATAGTTGAAGAGGGAAATGATAGTTTCATTGAATGCTTAAGGGTACTAGTATCTGTGCTGCTTTCTGTCTTGGAAAGCAGACAGTATTGATAAGTGCTATTGAACAAGTTAAAATTCTTGTCTTAATTCTCAGAAATACGGTCTTGTATACTCATTATGCATATGGTTTTGGAGTAGCTTGAGGGACTTGGGTTTTGGTGCTTTTCAGCACTTTGGCTGTTTTTATGGTCTCTTTTAGTCTCTTGTATGTGCTGTAATTATGTAGTTCAGTACAGATACATAATAGGCCAAGGGTTATTGCATTTCTCAAAAAAATAAGAAAAAAGGAGTTTATATAACTTCCTTACTGCAAAAAGAATTAGAGTATGGTCTAGATTTTTGTCCTTGCCCCACTGGTTACAGGCGAAAAGGGAAACAGTGAAATCTTTTTACTTAGCCTTCAGCTATGCTCTGAAAATCAAATAGCGTAATTGCATGCAGTGGCTAATAAGCTGAACAGACCAAAACACCACTAGAAAGGTGTATTCTGGAGATTTGTCTGTCATACTTCCAGCAAAAGTTAAAAAAAAATATTCTAAAGTATATCTGATTATGGAGTCAATATGCTCAAAGGTGCTTATGAGCAGAGATCAAATCTTGATAATTATTGTTGAATGACTGATACTTTCTTTCCCCAAATTCCAGTAATTTATGAATTTGCTTTTTAACACACTTGTAGTGTATAAATTAGAGACTAGCTTCAAGGAGGAAAGATGAGCTGGAAAGCCATTTGAGACAAAAGATAGAGAGCTATCCATAGAACAGTTACCATCAGCATACCTCTTCTAAACTGACTTGTTAATGATGCTACAAATGCAAATACCATAGGCAATAAATGTTTAAAAAGGATTTTTGTTCAAAATGCTTCCAGTACTTGATTCAGGTAGTGTAATTGGGAGGAGACGGTTTCAAATCCTTGCATAAAAAGAATGATCAGTAGAGTTCTGTGCAGTGTGATCTGCAGTCTTGTGTATGTCCCTGTATAAAATTTCACAGGAATCTTTGTATTCATGTGAGGCATTTGGGAGAATCTGTATTTCCTGTATTGCTGACTCAATAACAGTATTATCAATTTATTTAGCCAAAGAAGAGTTATTTAAATGGTTTACAAAACTTGAATTTGTCCTGTCTTGAAGCACTTGTTATCCATTGCTTAAACTTATCTTGGAGATAATAATAGTCATTTGCATTATAAATTTATATATTTTACATTATATATATTTACATTATAAATTTATATTACAAATACATTTCATACATTAAATATGTTAAATAAAGCATTTTCAAAAGTCATTCCTGGTAAACTGGAGAAAATAGCATAGCTTTTGTAGATTTATTTAAGTGGTAAAAGTGCAGTATCAATATTGGCAAGTTTTAATGAGAGTAATACAGTGAAGCTGAATACTGCAAGTTTACAGAGCCATTCTATGGATGTTAATGTGCCATTTTAAGTAATTAGAAAGCAGCATTT
Organism: Agapornis canus; assembly: GCA_036873685.1. Lineage (NCBI taxonomy): Eukaryota > Metazoa > Chordata > Aves > Psittaciformes > Psittacidae > Agapornis > Agapornis canus. The sequence goes on along the minus strand of JBAFWW010011779.1, from coordinate 1,927 downwards.
ATTTGATTAACTCTGATCGTGTTTTTTGTTGTTGTTTTTTGTTTTGTTGGTTTTTTTTTTATTCTAATCATGAATTGCTTCAGCATGTTACCAGACATCTGTGTTAAGGCACAAAACTTTTGGAACTCATTAATACTGATTTTGATACTTCTTTTTATGCATTGCTTTGTGAAGGTGATGCAGACTCAGTGTGCACTGGAAAATAATGCCTGTTAATCTTACATGAAAACTTATTTAGAAGTTAAGCTTCACTGCTTTGGGTTTGACAGAACACTTACTTGATCTTGCCTAGGACAATATATTGTGTTAAGATTCTAGAGAAGTCAGTTATGCTTATGATGTTAAGCCTCACTTATTTAAATTTCAGTGGGGTTCTTTTGTGGTGTTTTTTTGTTTGTTTGTGGGGTTTTTGTTGTTTGTTTGTTTTGTTTTGTTTGTTTGTTTTTTTAACTATAGCAGTAATTTTTTGGGGAAGATATACTCATCTTCCTGTTTATCCTCTCCTATCTTTATGACAGAGTATAACCTTAACTTTGATAATTAGTATTTATTATTGTGAGTGGTGTTTTCTATTATTGCAGGTCTTTAGATCTTGTGTAGATGTAAAACAATCAAGCTGGCATCTATTGGAACTGAAATGCAATAGCTGGTGCTTACTGCTCCTGAAGGAAAACAGTCACTTCCTGTGCATTCTTTGGACAACATGTCCTGAGGATTTTAATACAATTGTTGGTGTTGGAGCTCTTGCAGTAATTGAAAATGCTTTAATTCAGAGCTGGTAACTAAGTGCAGATTGGATGGTAATGGCTTTTATTCCTTGCTCAGCTGGTTATCTTTTGGATCAATGATCCAATGATGGAAATAGCCTGAATCCTATTACTAAACCTTTGGATTGCTTTATCCTTGGACTTAATATTTTAGTAGTGGCACCAGTGAAGTGAAGCATTTTACAGGGCATTTTTATCTGACCAAACTTGCTTTCAGAATTCCATGACTAGATGATCCAACATGTTAAGCTTGAGTTTGTGTGAAGCTACATGAACAGGTAGATTTTACTTTTTAGTGTCATCTGTTGTCAGTCTGATGATGGTATAGAACTGAATTACTGAGACATCACCTGATTTCTCATTTAAATATGGTTGATATCTGTTCAGCAATCATTTACCACCCATGTAGGCTGGAATAATTTATGCTTAATATGCTCTTAGAGTGTATGATCCAAATTGGATAAAAATGCAGCAGTATTAAAACATGGAGTCTGGCCAATCACTTCTGGAGGAAAACACCTTTTAGGCCAGCTCAGTGTTGCCTGTGAAAATGCTCTGTTTTCAGTGGATACAGTATTAAGCGTAGCTGTCTGGAGTGAATACTAGGTTCATGTCAAATTAAAGTATAAAGGCATTAGATCTGGTTGTGATTCCTTAAGAATTAGTGGTTAACTGGTTTTACTTCTGGTAGTGTCCCTTATGTCATGTCTGGTAGGCAAACCCGGGTGCTGTAAAAACATTTTTTCCTTTAATTACAAATCCTAACAATTCTTCTAAGCAAAGGTAGCTTAGAAAGTGTGTCTGATCATTGGCTGTTTCAGTTCATGATCTGGAATATTTAATGCACTAACATAATCACTTAAAGCAGTACTCTGGGCAGAGAGTCTTTTGGTAGAAGTAATAATACCTATGTCTGCAACAGCTTATTCTGTTAGAACTAGTTGCTGCTATTAATCTGAACTGTTACCTAACTAAGAGACAGTGCTTTTGGTCAAAAGTTTTAAATAGGAATTTTTAAAAGATAAAAGAACCTACAAAACTGGTCTCTTAGTTCCTATTTCATCATTTATAATGCAAGGAGGGACTCTTCATTAGGGACTGTTCAGATAGGACAAGGGGTAACGGGTTCAAACTTAAACAGGGGAAGTTTAGATTGGATA
>JBAFWW010011776.1:0-11915 GCA_036873685.1 Agapornis canus | reverse complement strand
CAAGGCCAGGTTGGACAAAGCCTTGGGTGGCATGGTTTAGTGTGAGGTGTCCCTGATTATGGCAGGAGGTATGGAACTAGATGATCTTAAGCTCCTTTCCAACCCTAACTATTCTATGATTCCATAGTATAGCATATGAAACAACCGGAAGGGAAAAAAATAAGAAAAAACTTATCTAGATTGTGAAGAATGTCGTCATTACATATGTCAGGGCATGTACCAAACCTCTTCCATTTTCCCAGTGACCCCATATGTGTCCAATACTGTTGCCCAGACACACACGCATACAGAATCTGAGCACAGTGACGTCCTGCATGACTGTAGTGCCAATACCTTCACCAGTCTGCCCTTTAAGGTGAACACACATATAGTCCTTGGGGGTTTTGTCTGTGAGTATGTTCAGCTGTGTGTGAGTGTTTATTTGTGTAGGCCATGATTTTAATTTGCACTTTAAGATCCCTCTGCTGATGAACTGTATCTGTTGCCTGAACACCCTAAAATGCCAGGAGATAAGAGGAATGTTTGTTTGTTAAATTCAATGGAATGAATTTCTTATAGGGCAACACGAAAGAGGTCTTACAAAATACCAAAACCTTCTTTAAAAGAAGAAATAGGTTTTGTGGAATAATAAAATAGTGAAGGAATGAAGTTGTCACTCATATATTTCTATTGTAGTATATCCCTGCCTTTACTTTAAGGCAAGGTAATTTAATATTTACACTATATATATGACACATAAAGTCGCAGAAAGGCTGCAGTCTTTTTAAGAGGAATGTGAGCATTAGCTATTCAACAGAGAGACAGATTCAAGACTCATGTTGGCACAATCGATATTGTTTTATGGATACTTAGTTTATTAGTGTCATAAATAATTAATTCAATTCAGGTAGACTCCTTTAAAAAGCAATTTACTAAGCTGTTCAACAACACAGCAATAGAAAAGCAGGAATACACTTTGCTAAATATAATTTTTAAAAACTTTAGTTATTAGATTAAAAATAAGATAAATACTTTTCTTCTGAACCTGCAGATCAGTTGCAGCGTTGTCTTCATAAAAATTCACAACTCCTTAATGCAGAAGAACAAAAATGTTGTTTTAAATAATGAAGATTTTTAAAGTGTAACATACTGGAAGAGGTATTTCCTATCTAAAGGAGGTGGCAAAGGAATGCATTACTTACTTCAGAATGATTTAAATATTGCTCAATAATTGATGTGCTGCTGCACTAACATGGCATTACAGAGAAGAACTAATTCAAAAGCAATTAGTAGTATTAGATGCAAGTTTTGCTTTGGGGACTTTATTATTTAGAAGCTAATTTTTATCATTAATTTAAACTCAGCAACTTAAGCTTAGGTGGCTGTGACTGCCTGCTACATACAGACTCTTGTGGACATGCATATTCTCAAGTCAGTCAGTCCTTGCTGCTCACAGACAGCAAAGCCAGAACAGCTCTTTACATTCAAGCTGTCCCATGAGTGTGCAAACATTTTTAACCCTGACACCTCCTCACTACTGTAGCTAAGATATAAGTGAAGAATGCAGAGTCTCGGCTTTGTCTTGCATTTCAGTCCCACAGAGAGGCAAAGGTTAAGAATGAGAAAAATTACACAGACAGCCCTGTGTGGCCCAGAGGAAAACATGCTATTCTGTGGGGTTCAACACCCCTTACATAAATGGGAGAAAGCTCTATGAATAAGATCATTTTGACTTCCTTTTCTCACATGTTAGTGTGGTTTTTCATTTCTTTAGTTAAAGCAGGTCAGCCATGCAGGAAGGTTCAGTATCACATTGTGAACTGCTTCCAAACCCCTGGTGCCTGCACTGCAGCTCAGGTCTGAAGGACGTGATTTGTGCAGGCTTTTCCTGTGCTGAAGCCAGTACGCAAAGGTCCAGCACTCCACAGGCGGCTCCCAGAGGGATCCCTACAGCAAAGCCCTCCACAGAAGAGCCACGGAAGCTGGCTGGGGTTTAGACCACCTTTCTGGAGCTTATTAAAATCAGATTTGTTTATGCTCAGCTCTCATCAATAGCACATTAAATTTTCATACGGAAGCTCCCCAGCATTTACAATTGAGCTCTGGTGATCACATGCTAGTGACAGTGATAAGCTATCAGACAGATGCTCTTTTTGCTGCTGTTTGTTCAGTGGCTCTTTTTTAATCCTTGGATTACTTTGCCCTCATTTTTTTTCCTATAGTTTGCTCACGGAATTGTGTACACTCCAGAGAACTGAATCCAGCTTCTTCTGTTCCCACAGTAATCATCAATTCAAGCTGAAGTGAAAGGGTCAAATTTAGAAGCAAGTAAATGGTGGTGTAAATTTCTCATTAGCAAATCAATGCAAATCTGTGAAATTCGGTGTCACTGAACCACAGTCAGCCCTGCATTAAGTGAAAACGAATTCCATTAATTTCTGTGGAAACAGTACTTTTTTACTCTGTGTTTGATCCACTGGGCCAAATTACCTCTATACCCTTGACATCACTGTGAATTTGAATTAATTAGGAAGGTCAGAATCTCTGACACAGTGAACGTAAATCTGTATAATTCATCTGCTGAGAAGGGAATGGAACTGGAGTAATAAAAAAGGAAAAAGGGCATATCAACAAAATAAACTTGGCAACCATAACATTCTTATCATTCCACTGAGCCTTGCTCGTGGTGGGGGCTCCTACCTTCTCAAAATGTGCGCTTCATTAACAGTTTCATACACTCAATGGATGTGATAAGAGGCTGGGAGGTGGGAGATAAAGTGCCCAAAGCTGCTGGGCATACAAAAGAAAATCCCACCTCTGCAACCGTGATGCCTGCCTTTAGCTGGCGCTGCCTCAGGCCAAATATCACTGCCTGGGGAAGAAAAGTGGCAGGACCTCTCTGGAGCATTGGCTAAATATGTGCTGAAAGCCAGCAGGTTATCCTACACACATTAAAATATTTTAAAACAAATTAGAAATAGCTAGGAATGAGAAGAACCAAACACGCTCCCCAAAACCTGCAAATGTCCTTCAACCAACTAAAGAGCCACTCCAAAGCTCTCCACCTGATGCTTTCCTTCTCCTTGTGTGCCAGGGAAGATGGTTTGTCTCACTGCTTTGATGACAGTGGTGCAATTTATTGCTTCTGGTGCAAGAAGGAAAATCCGACACAGGCATCAACCACTGCTAGAGTGCACTCTTGAATGAAGGTCAACAGCAGCTTGCCACTTCTACATCCACAGCATCTGCATATGCTGAATCCTCAATGGTTTAGTTAAAAAATAGCCTTTACTCAGTTTTCTGCACTTACAGAACAGTTAACTGATTATTTTACTTATGCCTTTGAGAAATAAAATATGTATTTAACTGTCTGAAAATCTGTAATGTGGTTTTACACATATATGCGCACATATACACATACTTACACATACATATATATCACAGAATCATTAGTGTTAGAAGGGACCTCTGGACATCCCAAACACCCTGCTAAAGCAGGGTCACCCAGAGCAGGTTACACAGAAACGTGTCCAGGTGGGTTTTGAATGTCTCCAGGGAGGGAGACTCCACAACCCCCCTGGGAAGCCTGTTCCAGTGCTCTGCCACCCTCAACATAAAGAGGTTCTTCCTCATGTTGAGGTGAAACTTGTTTTAGTTTATGGCTCCTTGTCCTGTCACTGGGCACCACTGAAAGAGTCTGGCAGCATTCTCTTGGCACCCACTTCTGAGATATTGATCTGCATTAATGAGATCCTTTTTATCAGTCTCTCTTCTCTAGACTAATTGACTAGATTGCAAGCCCAGCTCCTGCAATCTTTCCTCATAAGAGAAATGCTCCAGACTCCTTATCATCCTTGTGGCCTTTATTGTCTCCTCTTCAGTAAAATTAGGTCTAACTATAAGCTTTTTAATGAGCCTTTATTCTATTAAATTTTGCATCATGTCCAATTTTCTCCTTTTCAAAAGACACCTTACAGATGTTCTATCACATTGCAAACCCACTGTAAGAGACTTAAATTCTCATTAAATGGATGCATTACTCAGTTTAGGTCATGCTCAGGTGTAAAGTTGTCAAAAAAAAACCCTCAGCTGCTCTTTTTTTAATTATTTATTTTTCACATTGTCCAGGTTTGCTTGTTATTGTTTTGCGTTTTCAGCACTGTTGTCTCTGAAAGCCAAGGTGAAGTGTTATACCAGAGTCCTAATACTGTCTCTCTGAAAACCATATGAACAAAGGCATATGTGAAATGTAAGCACTTTGAAAAAAAAAAACTATATTCAACATTGGAATTTTATAATGGATCAGATTCTGGTTGGTCCCTTTATGCAGAACTATATCTTACACACAAACATGCAAGTAAAACTAATATACTTTTAAAGGAGATTTGTGGATACTTACCTCTGTATACTTGCCTGCACAAGACTCTTACAGAACTCCTACAGCAGCTAAAATGAATTTGTGAACAAGCCAAAACAGGAAGATAGCACCTACACCTACAGGTGTAAAGGCCAGTGAACTGTCTGCCAAACACATGAGGACTCACTCACTTTTCCTGCAGGTGACCTCAGTGTATGTTCAGGCAGTGTTATCTGGAGTTAGCTCTGTGGTCTGAATTGCTGTCACGTAACTGTCTGAAAGAAAACATGGAACTGCAGCACTGTTCCTCATCCAACACTCACTAAACACACTTTTGGAAATGATAGAGAAGTGATAGAGAAGTCCTAAATTTTAGGACAGCAGATGTGAGGACACACGATCCGGATTCAAATTCTTGACTCTGAATGTTCTAGATTTCAGATCTGGATCACAATCTAAGTAGACAGTCAGTGTTGTATTTGCTGTGGCCAAAGTCTCATGTGAGCTGCCAATTTTATTTCCTATTTAAATAGCAGTAATTTTATGAAAGCAGCTATTCTGGAGAAAGGCTGGGTATTTTAGGGTTTGTTTGTTTGTGTTGTTGGCTGATGGGATTTTTTGTTTGTTTAGGGTTTTTTTGCTGTTCTCCACAATTGCTTCAGCTGATTTGCCTTTATCTACCTTGCACCATACTCAGACTCTGAGAAATGTACTTCAGTGTGCTCTGTGTAGTGATAAAGAGATGAATCTGCGTATCACAGCAGACTGAAAAGACTCATCTCACCTTCCCACTTTGCTCACTGGTAGGGCTATACATCTGAAATAGCGATATGGCAGAGAACTGTGTGGTGTAATGTCTACACTGGAAGACAGAGAAACAAGTACCCAGTGCCTTGGAGAAGGCTCTCCCTGCCTCCCACATCCCTTCTGCTGGCAACCACAGGAATATAAAGAGCAGCACACAACTGCTGGAGGCTGTAAGACCTCAAGTGTGCAAACCAGCGTTAAAACCTCAGCAAGTCTTGCAGATCCACTTTGATGGATGATGTTATTGAAATCACTTCAGTCTAAGTTAGAGCATCCTGAATTACTTTAATTTCTACTAGCTTTTGATAACCCCCTCTGGAGTCATTATTCTATTAAGATTGATCTTTTTTGTGCACATGGTCTCTACCCTGGTATGTATTGTACATATTACATCATTCAGCAATGCTTCAGGAATTAATTAGTCACTGAACCCTAGTGAAGTTCTTCAAATCTAACCACCTATTTTTGAGTAACTTAATTAAAAACTTGTTAAGGGTTTCTTCCAATACTATGTGGAAAACAGTCACATCTTGGCCCTGTCCCTTTCATTACTAAGAACAAGAACTGAAACATGCTGCTGCTGCTGTGAAACCAATGCATCACTTCTTTTTTGGTTAAAAAGAACTGGGTTTGTTGAGGTGTGAGAAAGGAAGGCTGACGGGAGATCTGACTGCTGTCTATGGCTACCTAATGAAAGGATGTAGAGAAAGCGGAGCCAGAAGCTTTCAAAGCTAGACAAGGGTAAGAGAAAAGACAGAAGAATACAAGCTGAAACACAGGAAACTTCAACTAGGTATAATAAAGACAATTTTCACTGTAAAGGTGGCGAAATACTGGAACAGAGGCCTAGGGAGCTGTGGGATTTCCATCTTTGAAGAAAATATCTTCAGCCCTGAGAAACCTCATTTAATCAAGCCTTCTTAGAGCTGGATATTGGAGTTCAGACCTCCATAGGTCTCTTCCAGCAGAAGACAACACACAAGACAGTACACAGAACCAGATTAAAATGTCAAAGTGCTCATAACTCTAAATGGCTTGTCTTCCTCTTCATGCTGGATACAAACATAAAATGCATTTCCAGGCTTGGCTTCTGTATGCCTTTCCTGGCAAGGAAAAGTCCTGTCTTACAAAGCTCTTGACAATCAGGAGATCAGTGAGAAAAGGGTGATTGAACCAGACTGCCCCTGTGGTGTTGTCTGCTTGGCTTTCCACAAAGCTTTTGACAGGGAACTTCACCATGCCTTTTAACGAATCTCACCAGCATAAAAACAAATATCGAAAAATCACTGGCTAAAATCCAGGAAGTTTGAGGAAGGAATAAACAGGCCGTTGTACAAGGGAAAGCTAGCTATGAGTCTCAACAACAATCTAGAAACAGAAAAGGTCAGAGAGAAATTGTAAGGATAATGAACAGGCTCCATACAGAAAAAAAAAATAATAGTCCTGGAGTCTTTCTTTAGTATGGAAAAAAAGATTACTTACAGTGGAATATGTTGAAGCCTATAAAATGAGTGTTATAGGGGAAAGATGACTAGGGAAGAAATTGGTGGTTGTTACACCCAGTACAAGAAGCTAGAGTCATCAAAAAGAGGGACTGAATCCAGGACACCTCAGAGGGTCTTAATGGAATGGACAATGCATGTGGGAGATTCCCTAGAAAAGGAGGACATTGTGGATACAAAATGTTTATAATGAATTCAAGAGGATATTGAACAAACACTTTGTAAAAAAAAAAAGTTTGTAAATGATTGTGTATTAAAAGTATGATAGAAAATTCCTTGGCTGAAAATTATCAGAAGATGGGGGAGTATTAGCATAAATATGTTCCCTCTCTTGCTGTTCTCTAGGCAGTTCCCTGTCGCTACTGCTGATGGCTGAGCTACCTGGAAAGTGGTTGGGTTTATGTTCTTTGACCTTTCTTTATGCAGGGCACAGAGAAGAGTGCTGAATGAGTAGATCTCCACACTATGCCTGAGTGCAGCTAGCTCACCCATGGCCACTGGCTTTCCTGGCTCCTGATCCATTCCCCGGTGCTTTGAACTCCCAGGACTGACAATCTACATATGTCCTCCTGGGCAACATAGGCACATCCAAAAGCTGCTGAATGGATCCTGGCCATGAAGCTAAATCCCAACAGACTTGAGAATGTGAAACTACTTGTGGCCTCTGCTATGTGGCTTGAACCCTCCTATGGCAGGAGCAGCTGGATTTCCATGACATTTCAGGAAAACTTCGCAGGAAGCTTAAAATGTGTTTCACAAGATAGTTGTCAGAACCCTAACTCCCCTTGGCTGCAGTGTGATAACACTATGAAAATACATAAGACACATATTTACATCTTTAGGTGCTTAAATCTCCCTAGTGTGCTGACCCCATGCCCTCCAGAACTTAAAAATAACTTTGCCTAATTGGTCTCTCCTACTTGACCCTGTGTAGTTTGAATCCTGCTGCATCTGCATAAACTGACAGGGCAAATGAATATATATTAATCTGAAGTGAAAAGCACTTATTGCAGATGGAGGAAGATCCTTTGAGGTACATTTCTGACCCTAAAGTTACAGAAAGACACAGCAATTTTCATACTAATACTATGTTTTAAATAACAGAGAAGCTGTGAGATTACCTATTTATGGCCTAACAAAATATGAATCACACTGTTACATGCCAGATTAAAGGACTGCAATCTATAATTTTTCATGGTTCTTTATTACAACTATACTCTAGTGCTAAATACTATTAAACAGGAAATTGCTGTGAGCAGGGGGGAGGGGTGCTCCTCAGCACCATAAAAGAAAAAGAAAGGAAGAAAGCAAAGTATGGGGAGACACATCTCTGTGTTTTTGTGCAGCATCAAGCAGGCTAGAATTTTTGGTGGGCAGGGTAAAACAATTTAAACTCCAAACAAAAGAGCTCAGAAAGACAAAAGACAGAGCAGGAGGCATGTATTGCCCTCACTGTGTGCATGTGCTGAAGGGTATATCTGCTCACCAGATGATCTTGCATGCATACATATATATTTAAGTGTTCCACCAATTTTTTTTTCTCTCAGATAGCAAGATTATTATCAAACACAGTCATTTCCACGTTTGGCACATTCAGGATTCATTCCCATGTCCTTGCTACCTTTTTCCTCTGTTTTTTTTCCATTGCAATATGAGGCACTGTAAGCCCAATTTTTTGCCTTCTGATGAGGCAGAGAGATATTCTTGTCCAATTCAAGGACACATTCACTTGCATCTTCAAAGCAGGTGATTAGCTGTCCCAGGGTTTGCAAAGACAGTGGGAGTTGCATAGGTAACTCCTTGTGCAGGTCCTTGAAATTATTCTGTCTTGATAAAACTAATTGCAACAGCTGACCTTCCTTCCCAGTGTCTCATCCATCCAGTTTCCAGGCATCAGCGCAATGCACCACCTGCCATGCCAGTTTTCCAATGGCCTTCATTTGCAAAACTGCCCAATTCACATACACACCCCACCCCCCTATCTGTACTTAGAACACAACTTTAAACTCAAAAGCAGGTAAATGATTTATGCTGCGCCCTTGGGTCTGATTCTGCTCCTCAGTGGTAGCTCAGAGCTTTAAAGCTTTAAAAAAGGTAAGAAGGGCCCCAGATGCCCTCCTTACCTTTTTGCCCCTGTGAGAAGCAGCCAGCCAGGCAGCATGGCTGTGCCCCCATTTCCTTTGCTGTGGCTGGGGTCAACGCAGCCCAGGGCAGACATGAGGCAACTCTGTGCCATGATGCAGCACAATGAGCATATTCAGCTATGGAGCAATCTGGGCACACATGGCAACAGCATCCTAAAGCTCTGGAATTAAATATGCCAAAGCTCATCCCTCTGCCTCCTGAGGTTACAGCTCAGGAGGAGCAGAAGGTGTGGAGGAAACTCTCCCGTTACTCTCCCAGCCGGATGCAGTCTGCAGCACTCTTTCAAAGCTACTTTGGGATACAGTAGTTATTAGCTGAATGTTTACTGGATCACTTCAAATGGAAACAAAATGTTTCCAGAGACTCTACAAAGGGCACTTGACTAGCAGTGCAGATCAGCCTGTACCAAATACTCAGAATGTTTGTGTTCAGCCTTTGTGGCTTGACTTGACCCTGCTCAAGTCAGGATGTACTCTTCCCCCAGCTATTTATATAGCTGAAACACATAAAGCTTGTTAGTGCAGAGAAGGCTGGATATTTCCTTTTTCTCTTTTCCAAGAGAAGCATTGTTCTAAAAGAAGAAACAGCTTGTTTCTGAAAGTAAGTAGGTTAGAAAAATAGCTGGTGTTAATGGGTAACAGCATTCTCTCCATAGCTCATTCATTTGGATAGATAAGCAAGAAAATAGGAGTCTGACTTTAGGTGCCCAAGCTTGAAAGTATTAGCTTATGTTCCTCAACTGAGTCCTCTCATGGCCTAATCCAGTTCATATTAACCTTTCTTCACAGCAGACTGTTGAATCCTTAAACTGGATGTTTGTTGTAACAAACAAAAAAATCACCACTGCAACTTCAGTGGTGGTTTTCTGAGCTCAGTGCTGTGGTGCTTGGTATTTCCTAACACTAAATGTATATGTGCATGACAGGAAAAAAAGATCCTCGGCAACTACACCAACCTCATTTGAACATTATATTATTCACTTTCCCAACCAATCAATAATTGTTATAATTAAAATTGATAGCTGCAAATAACATGACAGAGGGCTGCTGCCAGAATACTGATTGTGTATTTGGCTTGGAAAGATAGGCAGTAGCATGGAACACTTATTTTCCAATTTGTTTTAGCTGTGTGCAAATTGCTTTAGCTGTATCCAGCTGATTTAGACCTTGCCTGGAGGCACACTAGATTAATTGGGAGCCACACATTCATTGCTTACAGAATGGACTCTGTAATTGGTGAAATTTGTTAGTGCCAGTTATAAAATAACTATATAGTTCTGCTTTTTAGTTGTCCTTTCATTACTCTTTCAGGAAAGAGGAAAAACAATTAGAACCTTTCAGACAATCAAGATTGCTTTTAAGTCTTTATGTAAAACCGCCAGTGTGAATACAGTCAATATTTTATGCAAGCAAACGTTAGTGTGAATATGGTATTGATTTTTTATGAAACTGAAAAGCTCTTCAGCCACAAGGGGGATTGGTTTTGTTTGGTTTTTTTTTTTTTTTGTCCTTGTTGTGGCTGAACTTTAGATAATGAAGCCATTATGTTGTTACTACCCAAATCTTTCAAAAATGACTCTCTGTTATTTTTTGTATCTTAACTAGCTTATTTATAAAAGGTAGAAAGAAATCATTGCTGTATGTTGGCACCCAAAAGCATTTAAAAACCCAAAAGCATTTAAAAAAAAACTATGGCCATAGCTTTTCTTATATCCAGGCTCCGTTTTTGCTTATGTGTATGTAATAGGGACGTGTAAATCCTAGAGCTAAGTACATATATATAATGGACTGCTTCAAAAATGAATTACATTCTTGTGATTATTGATGGATTTAGGAGTGAAAAGCCATGACCTAAGCTTATTTGAATTTTCCTTGTTCATAGGTTTACCCTAAACCCAAACAAATTATGAATCAGTTACTTGCTATTCTTTGTAACAGCTGAGATGCCAATAATGTTCTGCTTATAATGTATTACATTATTATGTAATTATACATACAATGTATACATATTATACATTATACATTATACATATTGTATACATTATACAATGTATACAATTATACATACAATGTATAATTATGTTCATAATGTTATGGTGCAGAGCATGGTAAAAGAAACCGGACTAATTTCAGAAAGAGGGCCCATGCCTCTCATCCCATCTTTGTGAGAGGAAAAGATACTGTTCTGCTCACTGCCATCTTTAGGGTTTTTGACTGCTCTGGGTACACACACAATAGGGCCATACAGAGGAGATCCTTGCAGATCACACACCATGCATATAACCTTTGTCTTGCACATAACATCTGAGTCCATTGACCATTTGCAAGTAAACCAGATACTCCAAAGACACTATAATTTCACAAGTATTGGTAAGCAAGCAAAGGAGACACAGCCTGTTAGTGGCCTCATGTAAGAAAAAAATAAAAAGTTCAAACTTTATGGAACATCTGAGAGTCCAAACAGGCAAGAAAGCCACTGAAAATTGGTCTTTACTAGCTAAGGTGGTCACAGAACTATTTGCTGTTCTTCAAGTGTCTCTTCCTTTGTGATTAGCTAACAATTTGGTTTTGACAGTGTCAGAAGACAGAGGTAATTCAGCTGTTGATTTAAGTAGAGCATCCAACCTACAAGCTGTCACTGGGGACTAATGGATTGTAACATACCATAGCAAAGTAAGAAGCAAGCCAGGGGCAAAGCATAATCTGAAAAGGGGTGTGTGTGTGTGAAAGGACAATGGTGAAGTGGTTTGTGTCCCTCGCTGCCCTTACAAAACCTTCTCCTGAAACTAATGTCATGTGTTTCCTTTACAGATTTCATATAGAGATATTTTTTATTCTCTTCCTACTGATCACTGTAAGCTAGTCAAATGAGCTTTAGTGTGAGTTAGAGGGGTAATCATATTGTTGATAAATGTTGTCTCCATTAAATCAATGACTTGTTGTGAAATCTGTTTCCTTTTGGATCAGCTACCAGATGTTGCCAAGAATCTGAATGATCTCTGAATGAATTTTGTTGTTTTAAAGAAATAGGGGGGATAAAAGAAAGAAAAACAAAAATGAAAACAAAAACAAAGCTGCCAAAGTTGAATTCCTGGAAGCTTATTTTTCCCTTTCAAATGAGCAGTA
>JBAFWW010011775.1:3664-16714 GCA_036873685.1 Agapornis canus | reverse complement strand
CTGGATGAGCTTTAAGGTCCCTTCAACCCAAACCAGTCTGGGATTCTATGATTCTATTGCTTGGTAGGGAGCATGACTTGAATAATGGGAAGAGAAGGCTGTGGTTCAGATGATGCAGGTTATACTTCTGCCCATGGGAGAACGAGGATGGCAGTTATTAAGATGAGACAATACACCTATTTGTCTATATAGATTCGTTTAAAACCACAGTTATAGCAGTGGAACATGAGCCATTTCGGTTACAGTACAGTTGGCTCTAATGGTTTAGTTTTGAGCTGCAAATGTACCACTACAAACTGACCCAGTCCACACAAACTGGAAATCAGACTGTGCTCACCCACAGTTTCACAGTGGGCTTCGGAAAATCACAGTTTGACTCTGTGGAGTGAGGGCTGTCTTTCTGGGACACACGGATGTGATACATGGGCCTGTTCCTGCCCGTGATGAAGAATTATCCAGGAATAAGGATATACAAAACAGAGCATAAGGCTGGTAGTGACTTAGGAACAGAAGAGAGGCCTAGAATTAGGCAAGCTGGTTTCTATAACAAAGCTAAAAGACTCATCCCAATCCTATTCCCTCATCTTCTGTTTCCCTGGTTTATATTGTAAGCAACAAAGCCTACATCTAACACTGTTACCATGAGAGTTTTAACTTCTTTAAGCAGAAGGATGCAGACACTGGCTATGATTTCATGTGGTCCAGCTGCTTGAACCTGTCCTTGGCTTGTCAGGAGACAGGGGCAGATGCTGTCTAGATGGAGACCCTGCAGAGAAGGACTATGACACAGGACATCTGGAGTGCTGCCCTGAAAATCACTCTTATTTCCCTGGACAAATCTCATCCTTCGTTATGCCTCCTATTCCCCATATGGAATGAAAACACCATGTAATCTGGGGATGCTGTGAGAGTGATTCCACTACTACTCGTAAGGCACTCACATTCTCTGGTAACACACTCAAAGCCAACTAATAAAGCAAGTGATGAATTACACAGGCCAATATAAACCACTTCTTGGACATAGTTCAGCACAGTTTTAATGACTCATGGTCTTGTGCAGTGTAAAATAACACCCTCATCTCTGACAGAACAATAGCTCTGTATTGCATCATGCCTCAAGCGCTCACAGCCAAGCACAAGAAAGCTTGATCTTTTAGGGGCTTTTCAGCCTCCTGCTTCATAAAGATTGAAGGGGAGGTTATTCCAACCCTGCAGCAAAGCCAGTGGGTCTTCCTGGAGATTAGTAACCAGATCCTGTGGCAGCACTTAGCTATTTTGATGATGGGTCCTTTAAAAGCATCTTAGATTAGATGGGCAGACAGGAATGCATGATAATAAAGTGAGCAGACAGGGCCGTGTGCCGAGTTACTCGTTAGCACTGGGATCCATGTGGAACTGTGTGAACACACTGGCACCGAGAGGGGAAAAATGGCAAGTGGCCTTCTGAAAAAGAAGGCTATCTTTTGCTCTCCATCATTGATTATATGGCTATGTAATGGTAGAACAGCTCAGAAGAGAGGACAAGGAAGAGGTCCTTTTAGCCTTGCCTGTCTTTTGCTGGCTTCTTTTAACAAGAAGAGCACTTGGAAAACCCCAACTACTATTAAAGAACCTCAATTTCCATTAAGATCTCAACTAATGGTCCCCCAGTGAAATGCCAGGCTGTGCTGCTTGGAGCTCCGCTGCCTCCGGGCACAGGATGGGGCACTTCCAGAGGGGAACCTGATCCCAGAAAGGCGCTGCGGGATGCCATTCACAGTTATGATTAGAAATGTCCCAGGAATGCATGGGGAAGGAGGAGGGTTCAGGCTGCTCAGCCAGTGCCAGCAAGGTCTGCAGCTCGCTCGGGAGCAGCCAGATGGGATGGGCTGGTTTTCCCAGTGACTTTGATTCGATAAGGTCAGCTTTTCCATGTGCTCAATGGGAACAGCTCATTCACTGTCTGGCTAGAGAAGGAAGAGGGGGAACATCTGATTCATGTCTTAGCAGAGGGATTCCTTCAGGCTGTGCTGCTGACCCCATTCCTGGCAGGCAAGAGCTCCCAGTGAGCAGGGAATAGCATAGGGACACAACACAGTGACTGTTCAGCCTGAGATCCAAATGTCCAATCTCATTCCAGGCTCTGGCAACTGAAGAGTCCCTACAAGAGGCTTCCCTTTCTCTTGCCCCTGTAGTAATTCTAAAGCTTTGAGATCATGGTACAAGGTCATTAAATCACTGCATCACTAAGAGCATCATAGAGGCTGCCCCATCCCTGGCAGTGCTCAAGGCCAGGCTGGACATATGGGCTTGGAGCAAGCTGCTCCAGTGGAAGGGATCCCTACCCATGGCAGGGGTCGGAACTGGAGGAGCTTTAAGGCCCCTTCCACCACTCTGGGATTCTATGAGTCCATGATTACTTGTATCAAGTTGGCCATCAAGTTTAATTTCTTCAGCTATATTTTATCTCCATAAAGGCTTTATTTTTATCCCCTCACACACAGACTTTGTGATTTGTCTTAGCTTTGATCCTTAGCTTTGAACTTTAGTCACACAGCCTGGATTAAATGAATACATAATTTAAATACTATTAAATCCTGTTTCTAAAGGGACTTAACAACTGCAGGGTTTGCCAGAAGAGGGAACTGTAGCTCCATCTCCCAACAGCTGCTCCAGCACCACTGGCAGGCCAGGACTTTCTAAAGGCTTTGGATTCGGATAGTCCTTTCCCTCCTGCTCTTGAGCAGCTGCTCCAAAGAGCTCTTGGTAACATGCAGAGCAGATTTAATATTCTATTAGATCCATCTTACCAAAGCCCAATGACCTAAAAATCACATCTCTGAGGAGACATCAGGTACTCCTTTAAACTCATGATGCTCCTTGAAAGAAGCATCCTGGGCTTTTCTTTGTCCAGTCTTTTGGTGACTTTAGTTTCTCAGCATTCAGAGTTCATCTGACACAAGTGATTATATTTCTAGTAGCTGGTGCTTTAAGTGTCAGCACAGACCTTGCAATGAAGCCAGAAACACTTCAGATCTCAGTGTTGCCCACCTGAAGAGGCTGCTCAGTGAGGGTGCATTTCAGAGGCACTCATCAAGATGCAGGCCCTGCACATCAGGAGGCTTCTCTTCAGTTGCACATGCAGCTCTCCAGAGTGCTAAGCAGAGAACAGCAGCAAAAAAGGTAGGGATCAGAGGGCTGAGAAGTGCCAGAGCAGGAATCACATCCATCTCCTGGCACGGAGCTGCTTGTAGATAGTACCATGTCTTCCCAGGGCACAGCAAGGCTTGAACTGCTCACATTACCAACGGGTCCATCACCAGGTTTACTGCTCCATCACCCAAAACCTCAAACCACAACAGATTCCGTACCCCTTTTTGGGGAGGAGAAGTCTGCAGAGAGCCTCACAGCCTTAAATGTAATGGAAACATTTGCTAATGAATGAGCCCTCGTTATACACATATACAAGGAAACAGGGGCCACAGGATAACAGGGTTTAATTAAGAAATCCCTGTGGCGTCGTGTACCCCACAGGAAGGGATTACAGGGGTTAACGTGGCTGTCTGCTGGACTTTTATGGAAGAGCTCTGGTGCTTGGCTTTTAACACTAATATCCCATGTGTCTGTGACCCAGGGCTTGCAGCAGGGAGAGGCAATTGGTTCTGAGAACAGAGCATCCCTGCCTGGATGTGTGACCATGGGTTGGATGGCACCTGAGGCTGGAGCAGACCTAAGGGACAGTTGGTTTCTTGTCTCTTTAGCAGTATCTGGGTTTAATGGTGCTATCTATTCTAACCACACACAGCACCCTGTGTTTGACAGTCTGCTCAAACTTAGCCTTTTAATGACCAGTTCAGCAGCACCTCAGACTGTCAGCACCCAACACCACAATATTCGCAAGCTTCAGCAGCAGGATATCCAGAACCAGTATCCTGATGGATATTGGTAAGTTCATTGGAAAGCTAGCTGTGCTGACATGCCTCTATCTACCACTACCACAGAGGTAGGTATCTCTATGTACCACTCATACAGTGCCTCTGTATCCAGAAGCAAGGTTCTGGAAATCCCACAGAGGACAGAGTGCTGTTCCAGCTCTAAAAGGCCAGGATGAGTCCAGGACTTCTGATCAGCCTGCCTTTGGAGAACACTCTGATCCTCTCTTATTTAGAGCAGTTCCAAGTGCTCATTTGAGAGCCGAGAGCATGCATTTGTTTGTAAAGCACAATGGGACAACATCCATCAGCACCACCAGCCCAGGAACACTCCACCGTTACCCACTCTTAGTCACCAAATCCCCTGCAGAGGGGACAAAGCAGCACTGACAACATGCACCTTTGCCCAAGAGACCTGCATCTCCCAATGTAAGTTGCCTAAAGCAAGCAGAACCAGCCTGGTTTATCCCAGCCCATGATCCAGGCTGCATGTGTACAAAGCAAGAACTGGGCACTGAAAGCAGCGCCTCATGGCAGAGCTGCTTGCACACAGGAGCACCTCATTGCCATGTGGCCATACCAGCTCTGCTTAAAAACAGTTAGGACCAGAAAACTCTAATCTGCCCTTTGCCTTTCTCAGCAATCATTTGTGGCTTATCACTATATCTTAAGTCACTGTCCTTTGCCTGACTGATGTTGTCATTGATGTGCTTTGACTATATGTGGAAAAATATCACATTGGAAGTTTAAAGGAGCAACTTTCCACTGCTCTAAGCTCAGAGCAGGTCTTCATTTTGAACCAGTTACTTATCATGATTCAACCAAGAGAACCGAAGACCTGATTACCTGGTAACTATTAAGCTTTGCCTCACCTGGATCACAATACAGCTCTTTATCCAGTATCAGTAGTCCCATTGCATGCAATGGAACAGGGTTCAGCTATTAAAGTGGATCCTGTTCACAGTCTTACTATCCTGGAAGTACCCTGGGAGTAGGTAGCATGCCACAGATGACTTGGATTGGCCAATGCAGATCAAAGCAGCAGCACACAGACCAGCTCCTGCAGGTAGCCATCTGCCCCCTCTTCCCCAGCCAGCCCTCTCTATACATTCAAATCTCCCCTTCTACTCATAGTTCCATGTGCTTCTTAGCTCTCATACCTCCTTCCATGCTCCCACTACCAAAGTACCCTTAACTCTCTAACCTTGCTGCATTACAGCATCCACAACCTGCTGTGCTTACAGGCAAAGCTAAGATAGGAGAGTGTCATGCCAAGATGGTCCAAACCCTGGTATAAGTTGGTTGATGCACATAATAACTTGCTTGTCTCTTCCTACATCAGCAAGGTTAGCTCTACTGATTGAGGTTGGTGTCCAAAGCTCATCATTGACCTTGGAGTTAGTTACACATCAAATGGCCATCTTGAGGCATTACACCACAACAGAAACATCCACTAATTCACTATCAAGCTACCTGGCCAGTAGTGTTATTACCATACATTGTGAGCACCAGTAGCAGCCTTAACACTTCTTCCATAATCCAATACATACACCTACTTTAACACTTCTGTTTCCCTAGTTCTTTAAGGCTTAGAGCTAAAACTATGGAAAACAATTGTTTTCTTCAATATAAAAAGCACAAAATAAGATGCACAGAAGAATTAAGACTAAGGATCCCCCTGACTTGTGCTCATAAGGAGCTTTCTTACCTACAACAAAGGTCCACAGCTGATGATGAAAGTAAAATTCCATAGGAACTGGTGGGACTCCAGAAGATAAGTCCTGGATTGCTCTTCTTGCAGTGCTGAAAAATACATTCATTCAAAACCTACAATTGAGAGAAAAAAACAGTATAATAAAATATGGTTTATAGCAAGAGATCCTTATCAAATCACCTGTTGCTCTGGTAGAACCTCTACAGGGTAGCACTATACAGTTATAATCTATTACTTATATAGGTTATAAATCTAACAAAAATAACACAAGCTTATTTCATTTTAACCTTACTTATTTTAGTAACACAACATGTTGCTTTCAATTTCTGAGCTTAATACTGACCTAACATCACAGCATAACTAACACCCACAACAGGACTTCCTAAGGTTATCCTGTCCCCTTTTTATAGTGCAGAAGCACTTAGGCCAATGAGCCCTCATTAGTGCTTGCAGGTGGAAATGCAGGGGTGTGGGCACCCTTTCTTTCTTGTAAAAGGGGGAAAATGAGCTTTCTGGAGTTGCTTTCAGAGTAAAATGTGAGGTCTTAAAGCAGGGAAAGAAATAGTGTCTCCACTCTGGTAAATTAATAAGGAAATCACCTATAATAGATGGATTTCTAACTGTAGTAAGCAGGGGTGTTTCTGGAGTAGATGAAAGTGTTAAGATGGATTGGTAGCAAGATAGTTGAGTTGGAGAAGCACTGTTAAGAGCATTTTTGAGAGAAAAGGCAAAGAGCTTAGGGTTAAGCATAAAGATGCGATTGCATGCAGGAGAACAGGATGTCTAAGTCAAGGTGCTCCTTAAATGCACTGGGATTGACCATATGTACTGGGTTTTTGATGTCCTGTTCCTCCTCTTACACTACTAACACAGTGAAAGCTCTGTGGCTTAACCATTGGCACCAGGGGCTTAGCAGCTATGTGTGCTTTAATGCCTGATGATACTGAATGGCAATTGAATTACAGTTGGCTTCCCCCTGCTCCTTGTGAGTGGTAGCTGTTTGGTCTGAGCCCTAGGCTCAAGGCAGGGTTTGCCCCTGTATGGAGCTGGGATCATCCAAGGAGCTGTATCTGAGAGCATCTTGCAGCAAGCAGAAAGGCAGTGAGGCAGAG
Organism: Agapornis canus; assembly: GCA_036873685.1. Lineage (NCBI taxonomy): Eukaryota > Metazoa > Chordata > Aves > Psittaciformes > Psittacidae > Agapornis > Agapornis canus. The sequence goes on along the minus strand of JBAFWW010011775.1, from coordinate 9,977 downwards.
CTAGTCCCTGTGGAGGTGGGCAGTGGCACAACCTGAGGGATAGCAGGATCCTGTTGTTAAGCAACCCTGAGGGTGACAGATTTGCTTCCAGAATGGCACTTGTACAGACAGATCGTTCTTCAGGGCCACAGCTTTCAGCCCAAGGCTTCTCTTGAGGGATTTGGTGGTAGAAATAGCTTTGATTGAGCTGGGGCTGATGGATGTGAGTCTTAGGAGCTGTGTGCTGGTTCCTAGCTGGTGTCGAAATGCCTGACTGCTGCAACAAATCCTTCTGGGAATGGTGGTGGTGTTCAGCTCTGACCATGAAATCCATGGCAGAAATCCATTCCACAGGTAGAAACTTGATGCAGACGTTACAGAACTTCATGCAGAAGGACACTGCGCATCATTAGTGCAGAAGTAAGTGCTTGGAATAGGCTCTCCTCTGTGTTTGAAGCACCAAACCCTGCCTTGGCTGGCTTCACGCATACACCAAGCCCTTTGCAGCCTACTTCAAGAGTCATTTTGGCCAGGGCCTCTGGAAGGGGGTTTTCATTGTAGCTGAGACTTTGTTCCTTTCTTGTTTAGGAGGAGTGAAGCTATAGGCATGGAAATAACTTGGAAATATGCTTGGAAATAACTCTGCTTTTCCCTTAGTGTTAGGCAGTGGGTGTCCTGTGAACTCCTGAGGACCCAGGAGTGCTCCAGTTAAGTAAATGAAGGGGAAGACTTGGGCTCTTCAAGGTGTGTTGTGATAACTGGGCTTGGTGCAGGCGATTCCTGACTCCCTGCAGCCTGCTTGGGAAGGGGAAGCATGAGCAGTTTATGTAGGCCATCTGGGCTGGCCCTGGGGGTGGTGGTTGTGCTTGCCTTTGAATGGCTGTGCTCAGATCCATCTGGAGCTTTGGGATTGGGAGCTCAGGCTGCTCAAGGGCCGTCTAGAAACCATGTATGAAGCTCAGTCCTGGATGGCATCAATAACTCCCTCCGGGCTTCTTGCAGGCAGATTGTCAAAATGACTTCATGCCCTGGAACACCACCCATTGCAGGATGAATAGGCTGCTTGTGTGCAGCTCACATGATCGTGGTGTTTTGCTGGTGTCTCTATGGAGACTGCTCTATTGGTTTGGGAGCTTTTCCCTGCTCTCAGGTGAGTTTCCTTGTAGGGAAAAAAGGCCAAATGGATATAATCCTTGTGAATGGTGAATAAAGCATCACTCGCAGAGCACCAACACATCCCATCCTCTTCGATGGGAGCTGGGAATAGTGTGCTTTTTCCTTTTCTGATATGCTACCATCCAGCCTGGCAGAGATTTAGCAAGCCTTGTGTGAAAAATAACTGGCCTTAGGCGAAGTTGAATGCAGCAGTGGGGATCCACATATTGATCCTCATCCAGATGAGGCTGGGGTGTGGATTAGAGAGAAGCAGCGTCAGCTTTGGAAATGGCCAGAAAAGCCCAAAATAGGGAGACCTTTAAGATGCTCCAATCCCAAATGCTCTCGTTCTCATGAGATTGGGGATTTCTCCTCTCTATTGGTTCCAGTCCTTCTAGGAAAGTGACTTGAATGAGAGTTTGGGTACCTTGGCCATATTACAATAGCTAACTTGGTGTCCATTAGCATCCTGGAGAGGAGGACAGCAGTGTGGACAGGATGAAGAAGAGATGGCTGTGCAATGTGAAGTTCCCTGGAGAAAGGGATGCATGGGGGAAACACTCATGTCCCATTAGTATTAGGGATGCACAGTAGGGGCCAAGGCACATCTTGTCTTGCCCAAACTGTGCCTTCATTTGTAGTGCTTAGGACAGCAGCAGATCAGGTGCCTTCTATGATGTTGTCCTGTATATTCTCATCTTCCTTTCTGGTTGCTGCTCCCAAACTCCTTCTCCCTAGTTCACAAGTCCACATTCTAGCCTCTATAGAGTGAAGAAACAGATCCCCACTGGCTGAGAGATGCCATATGTTCCTTGGCATCAGCTCAGGGGTACTATGGTATCTTTCCATCACCCAGAAAATCAGAGCCACCCCATAAATATCACTCTGAATGCCTTCAGTTCTGCCTGTGAGTCTGTCTCAGAGTGCATAGTGATTTATTCCATCTGGTTTGGTGTGTTCTTTGGTGCTCTCCATAGTGGTGAGGCAATGCTCATGAAAACCACCCCAACCAACCCTGGGTTGGTTTTGGTAGCAACAGAGCCTAGGAAAGGTGTTGAGGTGCTGTGTGCTCTGCAAAGGGGTTACTGGAAAGCACCAAGATGCTTTTGCATCCCCCAGTGCTGCTGGGGGCAAGAAGAAATGGGGAGGATACTGGGATTTACATCATGCACTCTGCCTGGAGAGGGTGCATGGTGCTGAGGGACATCTGCCCTCTGCCCTGAGGGTTAACAGAGGGGGAGCCTCTGCCTCAGTTTCTCTCTATGTATATCTGAAACCTTATCTACATCTTTCTGAAGGACTTTACCATCCCTGTGATGAGCTTTCTGGCATTTGGAGCCTGCTGTCAGCATGGGTGAGCTCTGCTAGTACTTTAAAGCAGAGCATCTGAACTAAGTTGGGGACTAGCCAATGGCTTCATAGGCATGATAAATACCATTATACTCTACTTTGGGATTAGTCAAAGCAAAGAAGGCCACATTTAGGGCTTGTGGCAGAGCAAGGAATGAAACAAAGGTGTCCTGGTTGATAGTTCAGCTTTCACTATAGTTTTATTGAACTAACTGAAGCCTTTGTTTCTTCTGACCATGCCAAGGGCCGCTTAGTGCTGTGGCTGCCATTAAGCCCAGCTCTGCCCATTGAGAGACTAAGCCAGGGTGGGCTTGGACCACACATGCTGCAGCATCATAGTGGTATAGGGGGAATAGTGGGAGCCTCCCTGAAGCCAGTGGGGTCTGTGAGCATGAGTACTGCTTCCCTCTCTGCTCTGGCATTCCTGTTGCATCACACACTTTGGGGCCAGTGGTATCATCTTCCCATCTGCAAGGGTCCTGAGGGAACAAGGAGTATTGGTCTTAAACTAAAAGGGGGAGATTCAGGCTGGATGCGAGGAAGAAATTCAGTGTAATGATGGAGAGGTGGTGGATGCAGCCTTCCAGGCCAGGCTGGATGTGGGTCTGGGCAACCTGGTCTATTTGAACAGATCCCTGCCCATTGCAGGGGGTTGGACTAGAGCAGCTTTGAAGGCCCCTTCCAACCCAAACCATTCTATGATGTAGGGGTGTCTGTCTGCCCCAAGAGGTATTTCTGTCATGGGCTTATGTGTGGGGAGATTTTTCCACCTTTCCTGGTTTTTAAAGCCAAACCAAACCCATTTTCTGTGGCATCAAACAGATACTAGAAATACCTTTACTTACATGAGATGGATGCTGAGCTCTTTCACTCAGAGGGACTTTATGCTGAGAGGACAAAGCCTCTGGATTATTTAGAGTGAAACACTGGCCCAAACTGTGCCTCCGTGTGTGTAGACATACATTGAGGGATTCTATTCTGGATCACGTACCAAGCCCAAGATCCTGCTGAAAAAGGGGGTACACTTAGGATCAGAGTGTTGCTGTCGAGCAGGATCTATGGGTCTGTTTTCAAAGGTGGTTGGGTTTCAATGGAAAAGGGTCTTTTCTAGTGATTTAACATTGTAAGGGGCTTGCAAAAGGAATTTAGAACCAGAACTGATGCACTTCAAGGCTGGGGCACTCTTTGATTACAGAATGGGCAGGAAAACTTCACTCATTTGCACTTTAGTGTTTGGATGTGGAATTAGTGAGCTGCAAACCCATTGGGCAGAGCTCCTCTCCTTAGGCACATGATGCCAGTGTGCCAGGCAATGCACAAATACAGGAGCAAGTAATCCCAACCAGCAACTCCTCCCTGAGCAGAGCCAGGTGCTTAGGTTCTACCCAAATAACAACTGTAGTAATCCAGCAGCATCTTAATTGCTCTGGCCTTAATCACCTTCTTATGCTAATGACTGTGGTGGGACTAAACTGGTCTACTTGAAGGTGCTTAATGAACTTCCAGAGGTGCTCAGCACCAGTAGGGCTCCATTACAGCACAAGAAGTGCCTGGTAGCACAAATCCCCTTGGAATTAAAGCTAATTGTCTCCCCAAACCCTAGTTCAAGTCTCCTGCTGATCTCTTTCCCGATGGAACATGGTTTTCCTCCTGGAGGGTCTCCTTTCAGCGCTCTAAGGGAGGGTTGAACTCCCTCTTCATCATGAACATCCTGCTGCTGACTGATCAGCTCTGAGCTTTCCTTTCCCTGTTTGTAACAGTGCTTTTACCCCCACCCCAAGAACTGGAATTGTCGGATCGTGTCCTTGGCTTAATTCCCCTTTGGAAAAGGGCTTTGGAGCAATCCCGGCGTTTTGCTGTCCCGCTGTCATTTGCGCAGTGCGGGTGCTGGGCTCACGCATGCGAACTGCATCACGTCCTCTGCCCTCCAACCCTTTCCAAACATGCCTTTTGCTTCCTGCCCTCCTGTCCGGCCCTGTTTCCCAACCACAGGAGAGACCTTAGGGAGAAGCCCTCCATGGGGAGAGCATGGGGGCTCCAGCAGCTGCTCGGGGTTTGAGTCCCCTTGGCAGATGTTTGCTATTCCAGCCACTTCATTAGTTTTGGAAACAAAACCCCTGATTATTCCTGACCAAAGCCCCCCTGTTTTGATTGACAGCCAGTGTGTGTTCCATACAGCACCGGAGCGCTCGGCTCACAGCCTGACTTCCCCAGTTTTAGTTAATGAAAGAAATCACGTTTCTAGAGCCGTATCATGGGGTGCTCATCCCACTCCATGGCTCACGAATGGGGTCCGGGGGTGTTCATCCCTCCTGATGGTTTGTGGATGGGGTCTGGTGAGGGCATTGGTGTTTCTAGAGCACGAGCAGAGGTGCCAGCCCCGCATATCCAACCCTTCAGATGTGGCAAAGAAGTGTTTAAAGCCAAACAGAGGTTTCTGTCTTGCGCTCAGTTGTAGGCGAGCCGATGCTTTTCTTCCCTCTTGATTTTAGGGCTGGATCTTATTGGGCTCATGGAAGACTTTGATTCCCAGCACTCTCCATTTAAGAAACATTCCTCTGCTGAGTCTTGTCAGTGAATGCAGGATGAATCTGGCGTGGGGGGAGAGGGGCTGCAGCTCCCCAGGCACCGAGGAACCACGGTGGAGCAAAATGCCTTTCGCTGCTGCGTTGGGATTTAAATCAGTGCCGTGCTCAGGAAGCTTCTTTGGCATAATGATCTTCAAGGGCTAATTGCTGGAGTTAAGAGTGTTAGCAATTATTTTAGCTCCTTACAGGGGAAAAGTCTTGGGAAAAAAGGCAAAGAAGGTGGGCTCCTAGAACGTTCCACGTCTGAATTGAGTATTCATAAAGCTGTGTTCATAATGAAGTCAGCAAACCTGTTAAATGGCTGGTTAGGACACCCTTCCAATGGTTTAAGGAGCAAACCGTTTTGGTTTACCTTTGCTTTAATATCTAATGTATTTTGAAGCCATGTAACAAGGTTTTAAGGAAATAAGACCAAAGGAAAGCCTATTTCTTTGCGTCTGCATTCCATTTGTGAGAGCGTGTGGCCACTGTGTGTGTGCCTTCTGGGTTTTCAGGCTCAGATTTGCCCAAATCAGCAAATAAATCCCTGAATTTCAAGCCAACTGATTCTTGCAATTGGAAAAGAAGTAGTAAAACAAAAGATTTCATGCGTAGGTTATGCGTTTTTCAAGAGCTTTTAGAGAAGGTACTGATCAACAAAATGAAAGTAAATCTTTTATGAGCTTGAGACGGCCGCTCCGTTCTGTATAAGCAGGGTTTTCTAATAGGAAGACAAGCGTGCTGCCATTGGGATCACCAAAGCATGAAAACTAAAGGGTTGCTGGTAGCGTTTTGCAGCTGACACTGAAATCCTTGTGGGAAGGCTGCAAATGGTTGGTTTGAGGGGTGGCAGAGCCCGAGCCTCAGTGCACCCGTCTGTGGCCGCAAGTCACTGCAAGCCGACTGTATCTTGTGGCAAACCCCGCAGCTCCTGTTCATCCCAATGTGCCTTCCCCTGTAGCGTGTCCTGGTGATTCCTGCCCTAAACCATGCTGAATTCTCCACATCGGGGGGAATAGCTGCAGGGAAATGGCACTTGTGGCTTGGCCTCGGTGGAGTGGGGACCGGTGGGGTCCATCCTCAGCTCTCATCCCTGCAAAAATTCAGTTGAGCTGAGCAGTGATCCACCAGGAATCATCTTATCCCGGGACACCGCTCTGAAGAAAGCAGCCTTTGCTTCAGCAAGGCCCCTATAAATAGGGTTTTATTTATTTCTCTGCAGCACGCTGGGGCTGGGGAATAGGTTTGATGCCGATGGGGGG
>JBAFWW010011773.1:19831-48000 GCA_036873685.1 Agapornis canus | reverse complement strand
TCTTTGCCCAACCTGTAGCTGTGCCTGGGATTGCTCCGACCCAGGTGTAGGACCTAAACTTCATGAGGTTGGCATCAGCCCACCTCACAAGCATGTCCAGATCCCTCTGGATGAGTGAAAATAACCAATAATAACTGTGAAGGCAAATAAGTTTTTCATCTTGCAATAACCATAAGAGTTTTTCAAAAAAAAGTGTACATTAAAAACACCGTGCCAGAATTTAAGAACCATAAATGAGACAACCCATGTAATTAAAGACAACTTCATCTCATAACCCAAGGAAAACAGTGAAAAGGGTGGGTGAAAAACCATTATGAGAATTCCAGTCACTAAGGTTTTAGGGAATGTAGGCATTTTCAAACAACTACATAAATCAACAGCAGTTAATACTGCCTATTAAATACTTTGTAATTAGCAGTGTAACATGACAGTATTCCAGCAGTAGCTTGCCTGAGCAAGTTAAGCAGTGGTGGTGCTGATGGGAACAGGAGAGGGTGGAAATCAGAGCCTGTGTCCTTTGGTCAATTTGGAACTAAGTGTCTTCTGATGAATACTGAGTGATTCCCTAGTATATCCTCTTCATGTATGGAAAACACATATAAAAATAAAGACTGGAAACCCTCCATGAATGAACAAGAAAGACCAGTTTTGGGAAACAGCAACTGCAAAAACAGGATTGCAGTAAGAACTTGGGAACTTTTTCTTTTACACTTGGTATCAGTAGGAAAAATATAAGAGCAGGACAGACCACTACAGACCTCCATTTAAGTAAAGCCTGAATGTTCAAGAAAATGCTGAAACTCTTACAAGCCCAAAGCTGTGTTGGATGAAAACCTACAAGTAGCTGTTTGAAGACATACTTGATGGCAAAAGACTCCTTAGTTTCACAAGAAAAAAGCTGAAAACAAATAAAGAAGAAAGCTACCTAACCAAAGATTGGAATAAGATTGGAATAAGAGGGGGGAAAAAAAAAAAAAAAGAGAAATTTTCCCCCATACTATTCCTCATTACAAGCAAGGTAATACAATTTGACATCTTAGAAAATCCTGATATCAATACCAGGTGTCTTCTTAGTAGATGTAAGTTAACCAAACTCAAAATATTAGGCTTGTTACAAGAAGAATGTGGTCAAAGACAAAGTGTGTGCTAAAAGAAATCGAAGCAGATAAAAATGGAACTAAGAAACAGATCGCTCAAGACAAAGTGCATAGAGAAGGTCCTGCAAACAGCATTGTAACAAGTACAAGTACCTACACATTTCAGCTTCTAACCTTCAGAGAAACAGTTTCTTACCAAGTCTTCACTTCTTTCATTCTGTGTTCCTTTTAAAAATTAAGTTCCTTCTTGGTTTTTTTCTTTTTAAAAAATAAAAGTCTACAGCAAGAAGGAGATAAATTAAGATTGCTCTCTTGAGAAGGTATAGCCATCCACAAAATGGAATATAACAAACTGGTGCTTGGATAGAAGCAATTTCATGATTCCAGCTGGAGACAAGCAAAAGCCACCTGTGCACTTTGGAAAAAAGATCTACAGGAGTCGTGTACAAAAAAAACTATGTTAACTCACCTACTCTAACACAGCACTGTTGACACTTGCTCCACCATTCAGACTAATCCAGGGCCACCACAGAGTTTAGTTACTGACATGTGAAAATTCTAACACAATTCTATTCCAAAATAAGAATCTTGTTTAGCTTCTGGAACAAAAGACATGTCATTCAGACCTGTTGCTTGTAACTGAGATGATGCAGCACTTAAGTTTCTTTCAAGTATTCTTGTGTTAACTAATGGGCTTGGATTTTTGCCTCCAGAGCTCAGTAATGACTATGAATAAAAAAAAAAAAAAAAAAAAAAAAAAAAAAAAAATTCCTAATTAATTTTTAAAAAAAAAAAAAAAAAGAATTTATTTTAAAATAAAGGTAAAAAAAAAAAAAAAAAAAAAAAAAAAACAAAAAAAAAAAAACACCACTAAAATATTCCTGAATAATGATTAAGAAGAAAACAAAAAAGGTTTTGTTTCTAAATCAAGGTTAATAGGATTAAAGCTAAAATAGCTCCCTAGAACGCATTTAAACAAGATTTCAGGATTACAATGAGCTATAAGTTTATTGCACTACAAACTCTGGATTTCTAAAGAGAAATTAACATGGAGTTAATTCTATAAGCATCTAACATAGAGAATCTATTATGGCGTAATACTACTGCAGTACTCCACTGCCAAGTGCTGTGGAATTCCAGATACGGAATATTAACAGTAACAGAATTTAAAGACTTAAGTGCTCATAAACTACAAAAGCAACAGTACAGTATAATTTATCTGCTTGCATTTCATCACTTGAAAACAGTTTCAAGTTTGTGATGGCTTTCTCATTAAGTCACTGTCAGCTCCTGTACTTATGTCACTGCTAGGACATTTTTTGCAATTTTATTTCAGCTTTGGAACATCTGAGGGGCATGAGTATTTAATGAAATTTTTAGAAAGAAATTTCACAGAAATAGAAGCTGGTAATAATTAAGTAATAATTAAGATTCTAAAATCTCAGTACAGAAGAATCCACCCTAAAGTAATTCAACCTCACCAGATTCATTTAAAGTGCTTGAACGATTTTTTCCAATGTAATTTTTTTGCTTTTTGTTGTTCTCAGTATTGATGCAGCTGTAAAGACTCTTACCTTACTACAGCATCACTTTCCAGTAACTCAGTGAGTCGCTGCAGTCGTTCAGGTTGAATGGATCGTCCTAGCAGGGCTTCAGTGTTAGTATAGATGAGAAATGCTGACACACTTCCTAACAAGGTTCCAACACCTAGAGACCCCACACTGTCATAATAAGGGTTTCCTAGACAATATAATGTCAAATTAATTTCACAGAGCATTTCTAAAACATAGCAGAAAATTCAAATTTCACATGAAAGAGAATACATAGTTGTTTTTTTTTTTTATTGGTTGGTTTTGGTTTTTGGTGGGATTTGTTTTAGATTTTGTAGTGTGGCTTTGTTCCCTTGCTTGTTTTTAGTGCACTGGCAATTATTTCCTACTGAGGAACAAAATGAAGCTGGGAAAAAAAAAAGTTATTTTAAGATGCAGTCTCAAGTCCCTCCTGTCCCTTAGCCACTCCTGTCTCCTAAAGGACTAATACACAGAGTAAACTATTGTAAACTACTTAGGCTTCTGTGTATATATTTACTTTACATTAATATAAAATTATATACACCTAAACTCAGGTAGTAGCATATAAGTTTGTGTTCTTTTAGCAGGAACTCAAAAACATGCACTTATTAAACATTTCTGGAATACTGTACTTATGTAAGTTTTCATATTCATACTTATAGAAACAGTAATGTATAATGGTTTCTTTTAAGTTTATCAAAGAAACTAGAAACGGAGTAAAAACCCTGGCTTCTATATAAAAAATTGAAATTGCAATTAATTTATTAGAAGCCACAAAGAAAATTACATTTTTATTTTTTAAAAAAATTGAAAAGCCAGTATCTAGGACAAATAAACAAACTTCCCTCTTCATAAATCTTAACTGTGCAGGCAAAGGCATACTTCGAATCAGTTGCCACATCATCCCACCTGCATGACTTCACTTTGCTACACTGTTTAGGAGTAGCTATTGTACTACATAATAAACAGGAAGAAGGAACTGCTTCCTTAAATCCTCCCCACATACACATGCACATCACTGAATAAGGAAACTCAAGATATGTAATCCCGCCACATCACAGTGATATACATAACTGATTGCAATAAACATACCTTTAGTAAAAACTACCTTCATTTGTATGCAAAGTAGCTCAAAAGGAAGTTAGACCCATCTACATCTACTCTTTCAGGCTTAACCCTTTTGACAAATTAATAAATAAAAAAGCTGAACTTTAATTTAAATATTTTCCAACTCAAACTACTATAAATCTGACTGGAGAGGAGTCTAAACCTCCAGAAGCTTACACAATACAAGCATCAAAAAGAGAGCAGAGATGCACTTAAGTCAACTAATACAAACTAAATGCTCTCCGTTCACACCATGCACAGGAGTAAATTCACATCCTGACTGCCTCAGCCTGAGGCACAATTTTACCTGTTAAAGAAGTCAGACCCATACAGGTAGCAGCTATAGCCACACTCAGAACTGCTGCAGCATCCTCCAGTAACACCACATTTGTACTAGGATCATGACTCTGTACAACTGTGTATATGACAAAAAAAAAACCAAACAATAAACCACACACCGCTTTGAAACGCTTACCTTTACTACATTATGCACGGTCCTTAAACTATGCTAACAGCAGCAACTCAAAAAAAAAATTCCTTAAGTATATAGGTGGAAACTGAATTTTTGCACAGGCACACACATCTGAAAGCATTCATAAATGCACAGAATTGTGCCAATTACTGAAGCTTCTCCATAATGTCTGAAAAACTTAAAGGGGTATTTATCCTGAAAATGCAAGTAGTTTAGTAAGAGTATTTAGGTAGTGTTAACCAACAGGTTTTCACCCAATTTGTAAAATGTGTTTGTTACTAGAATAGAAAAAGAGATCAATAAAGCAACGGGAAAGCAAAAAGGAATACAGTGAAAATTGTTTCTATCGTTATGCAAATTGTGGGAAATAGATTCTGTTTTAAATAACGGCATACCTTACTGTTATAATGACACATACCATATTGATAAAATGACAGACCCTTGGCTCGAGCGCTCCTGCGAATTTCATTTATAGCAACAAGAAGGGTAGCTGAAACAACACCAAAGTAGTTGCTTAAAATGGTTAGAGGCAAAGGCTTGCGTTTTGAAAAGAGTGAACTTTTCTTTATAAATAGCAAGAGATCAAAAAAGCTCTGATTAGTGATACTTTGAATCACTAAAAAAAACTGAATTACCTTCTTCTCTACATGCATGTCTCCCATACAAATTGGAACTGTTGCATTCACTGATAGTTTAATACCTCAAAGACATTCCACGTACACTTTTCAAATTACATTATTCAGCTTCTTATTATGTAGAGAGATAATAAAAGTTTTACCACCTTTATTGTTTGCTTATAACACAAGTATTTTCAGAGAGCTCAAAACTTTACTATGAAAGCAAAGACCAATTAGTACTGCAATTACACTGTATTCTTAGAGATTATGAATAATTAAATAGAAATAATTCTTGAAATTGCATACCTCCTTCAGATACCAATGACCCTGCTAAAATGCAGTATGCCTGTATGAAAGAAAGTCTCAGTTATTATGTTATATGTGTATTTGTACAGATCTCTTCACCACTAACTATCCAAACACAGCATTTCAGAGCCTTATTACCCATTGTGCTGTGTAGCTGTCCCTAAACCCAAGGCAGCCAATATTTGAACTATGCAAAATATTGCAAAATAGGAAAGGGATACCTCTTGGGATGTGGGAGGGGAAAACACAAAGTTTAAAGAATAGCTCATTTTGCTGTAAGATCAGCTATAGTTTAACACAAATTTTTTCTTAAAACACATTCTCATTAAGGATGATTTGAGCTAATTGTGTTGGGATTCAAATAGACTCAGGAAGTGAATTTCAGACTGTGCCATTAGTTTCTATTAAGTCATGAGCATTAGATGCAATAACAAACAACATTAGCTTACCCAGAGAAGAGATTCTATAGGATGAGGGTTAAGTAAACCTATGATCCCATGATACCAAGACAGTCCTGCACCCATCATGAAAATGCCCACTCCACTAATCAGGGAGGCAATATAGCGCATGTTTGTGAAACCATACCTAGACAAAAACAAAAAAAGTGATATAGGAAAATAAGATTCTATCTATCTGCAAGCACATCTACATGTTTTTTCCATTAAGTTTTACATGTCTTAAATTATCATCATGTGACTAGGCATCTATTTAAGATAAAGCTGTTAAATTCAACCTAATCCAAGGGAAAAGATGACATCTGGAAAAACATAGCTAGTGCACACAATGTCATTAAGCACAGATATTTTTCTAATTCTTTTTTAAATAAGCTATTTACACAGCTATATTGATTTTTTTGTAGATACTGCGGATTTTACTAACAGAAAGAAAAAAAAGCAAACATACTTTAACATTTTATGGAAATGCTACTTCTAAATGAAAATTCAGCCCTATAGGCAGGCAGTCTACCTATTTTATGCTAATTTAAAGGAAATAAAATTTGTGAGATCTTTTAGTAGTTCAACTAACTGCAGACATTCAACATTTTCAGCTTTTAAGAGCAACTAAAGCAATATTGAAAGTGTACCTTTGTTTTTTTACTACTGACTGCTACTACAAACAGTACATTTATTTAGCAACATCTAAAAAACAATAGTACAAAGACTATATTTAGAAAGAAAGGAAAAAGTGAAACAGGGGAAGGAGATAAAACAAGTATTTAGACAAACTTAAGATAAAAATATTTTTCAAACTACCTGATGCTCTTAATGAAGTTTAAGAAAGAAAAAAACAATTCTGTAAACGAGATGTATTTTCAACTAGTGCTTACAATATGAATGACCTGCTCAATAATGTGAAGTGTAAAGCAGGTCAACACCAAGAAAATATCACAGAGCATATAGTTTCTGACTTTCATGAAGCTCTAAGACCTTACCAATAATATCCTATCACTCGGATAAAAACAAACAGCAGTTTGAGTCAAACACCTCTCTATGATACAAGTAGCTGCCTTGCAGAAAAGAGCTTTTAAATAAGTATTTTTTACTTTTAAAAAAAACTTATTCATGTGAACATCGTTTAAAACCAAAGTAAAACTATCCACTGGAAGAGGCAGAAGAGCCCAAAATAACGTAAAGAAATAACGTCAATTCAAATAATATACATCAAAGAGCATACCACAAAAAAAAAAAGTATAGCTTGTATCAAGCCACTGAAGCTGTAACTTCTGCAGTTTGAAAGAATCTGCAGTCTTCTCTCTTGCAAAATCATAAACAATGCATTTCAGAAATTATATGAAATGAGAAATTAAGAACTAGTTGCTGCACAAACAAGAAGTGACCCCACTCCTATATAAAATTACAAAATCACTATTTACTCAAAAAGCTTACGGATGACTAGGGTCAGGCGTCCTTGCAGACTGACTGATGCCCAAAGCTAGCAATGCCTGTTCAGGATGAAAGAAAGCAACACTTTGTTAAAATAAGAAAACATTCAGAAACACTCTGCACCCACAGAACCTGAATGATAAAGGCAGATGTAATTTGCTGATCTGCAAACATACTTTTCTACTGATATTGTACAAGAACTGAAATACAATCCTCAAAATCTGTCATCTACATCTACTGCCCCCCCCCAAGAATTATTCCTATATATATATATATAACTATATACATAGTGCGTATATATATGATTACTATTAATTATAATTCTAGAAATGCAACTGCAAGTGAACATTATGTGCAATCACAAGTGTTGCTCTACTTCAATGTGAAGGAATGAAGCTGTTCAGGGAACAAAGCTATTTAAATAAATCCCTCTTGAAGAGAAATTAAACACAGACTGTGGTGATAGCACACCACATTTAAAGCAATAATTTTATACTGCAGCTTCTATCATTAGAGAAATACTCCAAACCGAAGAAAAATATTTTGAAGGAAGAAATAAAAACCTCTTGATATCTAAATGACCCATTTGGGATATATTTATTCAGGCATGTGTTAAATTTGATGCAGTAAGTTATAAATCTAGATCTCAATTTTGCAAAGCACATGCTTTGTTTTAGGAGTCTGAATTACTGAAGCATAATAACCAGTATTAAAATTTAGACACTTCAGTATTCACAGCAGCAAACTGCTTTGAGGCAGCAAGTTTTCTCTTGTGTTTTCCCCAAAACTACTACAAAGTATTAGCTTTCACAGTTAAAACAACAGAAAAGCTCTTCTACCTATAAAGTGGGAGATAACACCACTATCAAACTTGGTTCACCTATAAGCTGACACAGTTGGCCAACTGAAAATCACACACCTGAAGGTTGCCTTCCCATAATTTTCTTTAAGTATTATCAGCTAAGTTATAGTGCCCCTGTCTTCACTTCAGAACAGGAACAGCTGAAAGGTTGTGTGAAAACATTTATTGAAAAGTAGCAAGCAAAATGCAAGTCCTCAACTCAGTCTTTCTGGACTGGACTGGTACAAGCAAAGGAAAAAGGTAGGCAAAATTATGTTAAAATGCATTTTAGGATATTAAGTCTGTTCTAAGATTTCATACATTCTTCAAATGTGGAGGAGCACTGTTGCATTTTATATGTGTCAAAAGCTATCCAAGGATTTCTCTTGAGTCACAGGAGGGTTTCAACCACTCATCTTGAGGTACTTATTTTGTTTCCAAAGCCTTACTGGTATCAAAAACAGCAACAAGAAGAATTCCTTCAACAATGGAAGAAGGGAAAATTTCAGCATATCATGATGAATGCCTCAAGCATACTAAAGAAAATAGTGAAAGACAAAATGTTAATTTTGTCTCTGCATACTATATTACGTGCCCAGCTCTGAGTTTGCCACTTCACCTATCAACGTAAATGTGCCAAGTACATGGCTACTTGTGCTGTGAGAGGCTGCCTTAGCAGCCTACAAATAGAAAGAGAGATGCTCAAATTCTCATCATTATTCTACCACAAGATGACTAAGCAACAAAGCCTGTCATACTATTACTGTAACAGGAAAAGCATTTAAAGTTAACATTTAACCAAAATAAGAAAGAAGCATACTATGTACTTTATCTTACTTTCCAGTCCTACTTACAATCTATAAAGTAGCTCAGTGTAGTTCTGCTTACTAGAACTCCTCTCAAATTTTAACTAATTTCTGAAAAAACTTCAGATTCTGCATTGACATGTCTCATTCTTACATTAATACAAATTAAAACACACCCTTTGTTTTCTTTTATTATCTTCTGGACAGGCACTCAATAGCACTCCAAGATAACTGACAGATACATCACTGTTGTCCAGGAGAAACAAGGCAGAGCAGAAGAAGCATGCAACTCAAATTACCAAGATTTTCTTCTGACACCATGTCCTAAAGATAAGACTGGTCACATTGTGCATACCGTTGCAACAAAATTAAGCCTGTCCTGGGACTTATTTGCTAAAGTTTATGTATTTCACTAATACTATAACCCATTTACTCTTTTCCAGTGCACTTTCAAATCTTGATAGCTACAGGGAAAATAAATTGCAGCTGAAGTACAGAACAATGCAAAACCAATATTTTACTAAAGAACAGAAGTAACTGGGGCAGGTGGTTTGAAATAATGTAGATGTATTATAAACAGTATTATATTAACAGAAATACTAGTTCAAAATAGATCATTACCAGCGACTTTCTAACTTCCTTCTGCATTTAAGGCTTCTAAACTAGGTCAGTTATTTTACTGTTAAGTTATAAACCCTCCAGCAGATCACTGGTACCAAATTAAAAAGAGGAATAAAATGTAGCTAAATAAACCTTCTGAAACCAAGAGTTATGGCAAGTAAATCTGCAACTGAGTAACAATAGCTCTGCATGCAGATTGGGAAACAACAGAAAGAGCTCTGAGCTTAGCAACTTCTCTAAAGTAATGTGAATTTCTGACAAAACATGCCTTCATCTGCCTACAGTTTGACAAAAACCGTATATAGCAATAGCATTGTTCTGTGTCTCTTAGAAGCTAAAAAATGTATGTGCACACTAAAGGCATACAGAAGAAACTGCATCTTCCTCCCACTGCATGCACAGAGAGCTTGTCAGACTCTGGGCAGGCTTTGTAATCTCCATTACTGAAACCAGAAACCACTTAATAATAAAACATAAAAACACTCTTTCCCAGAAGAAACCGCTTACTTAAAAACATCTTTAAGACTGTACAGCCTCCAGATTATTTAAATGGTCATTAGATTAACTACTAGGTTTTTTTCCTCCTAGAATATATTACTATTAATTCTAGGAAGCATGTAAACCATACAAAACAGTATACCATCATAGACACTGAATGGCAAGAGCACTGTAAATATACACCACAGCAAAACCTGAAAGTCATTTTTAAAGTTCTGACTAATACACTTGGAAATTCTAGGCTTATCTACAATGTCAGTGTTATCTATGAGCAAACTTTCTAAAGAAAAAGGTATTTTGCTATGCATTCTAGCCCTCCTAAATAAAATACTGTTTCAATTTCTCTGATGTTTCCTATTTAGAAAGTATAGGCAACTAAGGAGCATTAGCAGATTAAATTATTGCTTTCAAGTACAATACAACTACTGTATGCATCTACCTTTATTCCTGAAAAATTATTGTAAGTGCTAACTTAAACAGTACAGGAAAAATACTCACCTGGTTACATGTGTCTGCTAAAGAATGTATGGCTTCTGAAAACATACTTGCAGAACCCGTGTAAACCCAAGCAAGTAGCTTGAAGAAAAAATTCAACCCATTTCTGAAAACAGAAGAAAAAGGGTAAAGAACAACAGAATATCTGGTCTTTAATATTTTCAAACAAAACCACAAGTGCTCTATAATCATGCACTACCTGCCAGCAAGTGGCAAAACCAAGTGGCAATCATTACAGACCTATACAGGCAGATAAGGCATACAGATTTTCTGTATGGTTACTGTTAAAATACCCTTTCAGCTAAACTTCACATGCAAAGATTTTTTAATTTTTCCCAAATCATTAACTTTTAAGCAGTTTCACTTCATGAAAACTACTATCACATTCACTGCTTAGAACAACTAATGGCCTACCAGTGAGAAAAGCCTTAATGATTTCCTTTTCTCTTTCAGTCCTTTCTTTCCTTTTTTTCAGTCCTTTTTAATTTTTGCTTTTCAGTCCTTTGCCTCCTATACACCCCCCCTAATATTGAAGTGCAAGGCTCCCAACTTTAGTCTCAGCATGGGCAATCCGCATTAGGATACAAACATAAGACAACAGACAGGAAGGTAAGGCTCTCATCATATTACACTGTAAAAATTATCTATGGAACTTTTCTATTAAGATGTTCACTGTGACCTGTCAAGCCTTCTTAGGTTACAGGCTCCCTGGAGTAAGCATTGTGTTATGCTGTACAGAGAAAGGTAACCATCAACACTAAAATCCAAGTTTACATTCTCACTTCAAGCATTTATCAGAATCAGGAGGGTAATTGTTACAATCATACTGCAAAGAAAATCAGACTAGAGGACTGTCAACATTCTCCTCTTTTTAAAATATATTTCTATTTATCTTACTGGCAATTTTTTAAAGTATTCAAATAAAATTGTTATAAATAAATATTAACAACACACTACAGTTGCATTCTTGAACAATCAGATGCCAAAAAAATATATTTAAGTTACAGGAAGTACAAGTCCAGTGCCTCACCCTACACCAAATTATACAGTTGATTAAACAAGATTCATTTCCAAGGTCATCTCAAAGAATTTCTGTGAAAATACATTTTACTTTAGCACTGTTTTCTGTAACTGCTTCAATACAAGGGCCTGAATGTGCTTCACAACTTTTAAATTATTCTCATTGCCTCATGAGATGGTGAATTATCACTGTAATTTATAGGTGGAAAGTAGAAAATGCGCAAGTTAGTGGATATCCCAAGAACAGAAGGTTGTTGTATCATTAAACCATAATTTAAACTCTCTGTATTAATTGTAAGTTCCCCCAATTCACAGCATAGTGTATCTTCAGCACAGAAAGAAAATGAAATAAATTACAGTGAGATTCATGAGCACAGTCTCTTTACTTTTATT
This sequence comes from Agapornis canus, assembly GCA_036873685.1. Classification (NCBI taxonomy): domain Eukaryota; kingdom Metazoa; phylum Chordata; class Aves; order Psittaciformes; family Psittacidae; genus Agapornis; species Agapornis canus. Next base: position 36,273 of record JBAFWW010011773.1, on the reverse strand, counting down.
TTTCTCTGTGTTTTATCAATGGAGTTGACAGCTTATCCGAAGGTACATTTCAGTTGTGGGCCCCCCACCTGTTCAGATGACACAGTAGGCACTTCAAAGATACAATTTCACCCCTACAAATTATGAATTTGTGGGGAAATTTGGCATCCTAGAAATTTGAAAAGACACCATACTAAGATTTTCAAATGTTTGGCCCACTCTACTAATCTATTAATGTTTTCCAAGAAGTTGGAGACATAGGATAGAAAGAGTGCTATGCAGGAAATTATTACAAAAGCCATGAGTCTATAGAGCCATCAAGGCTATTTAGTGTTTCCTTTCTGACTAGATGTTTGCATCAACGTAAGATAATAAGATAAAAGTCATTTTGAAGAAAAAACAAAGTCAGGCTTTTACTGCAAGTAAAATATGTTCTGCTTTAAAAAACAAATTCACCACTGCATTTGAAAATACTAATCCCTATGAAAGCCTAAATTCTATTGAAGATGTAACTACTAACAGCAGAAGAAACCAGCAGATTCTGAGAAGACAGATATCCAGTATCTCAATCAGTTTGAAATGAAGTTATCTTTTAGATCAGTGACCACCAAATCAGAAAGTGTATTCTCTATTTTACTGAAATGAACCAGACTGACTGATTTAGCTACCTCACTTTTATCCACATGGACTTGAAAGACTAGGAAATCTTAACAGAACTTAAACCAAAGATAGGTAAAGTCTGAAAGATTTATTGTAATGTTTTGGTCATCATGCCAAGAAATATAAGAAAGCCCACCATGGTTTGCTAGGTACAATTCTACTATTGTACTTACTAAACGTACTACTATACAGCTTTTTCTAGTAAGCCTCTCTTCTGCACTTAGAAAATAAGCAATTTCATTCAACACAACTGCTTGTAACAGTATTCCAAAGTCCATGGAGGAGACGAACATTCACCAAGAAAACTGGGGGAAAGGAGGAAGAAGTGTTGAAACAGATACACATCCTCCTTGCTGCCAGAAACCCTGCCAATTTTAATGTAAAGTCTAAACTTAATTGGTAACTTTAAAATGTACTGATACATGAAGAGAACCAGCCTTTCTCTGGACAAAAGAAAAAAAGCACTACCACAAGTGCAAAAGTAGATCAACATCAATTACTCAAAACAAGGTTCCTAACTTAATTTAAATTACAATTAAAACAAACTTAATTAAATCCATTCTGACTGAACTGTAAACTTGAAAAAAAGAAAAAAAACAATAAAGAGCACTTCTTACAAATTTATCATTGCAAATTTGTTTTCAAGGATAACCACAACAAAACCCCAAAATGTATGTGGGAAACAGAAATTATGAGGAATTGAAAAATACATATAGGAAATTGTACTGTGATTGGACTGCCCACTTTTCATACTCTATCTTACCACATAAGCAATGGTCTAGAAGGACCTGGTCATATTTACTTTAAAAAGTCAACATAATCAAACTGGAAATATTAAATATTTAGATCCATTATGAATCTATGGGGAAAAATAGTCTATTTAGGCTCTAAATAGTTCTCTATTTGAGAACTAAACACATTTCATCACATCTATTTCTAGAGAAGCAGTAACATTACTAACACCCTGGACCACTTGGAATTTTTAATAAATCTTATATGCCATGCAAACTTTGTATTGTTTAAAAGGTAAAGCATCAGCATAACAATGAGATCACTGCAACAATACCAGACTCCAAAGAATGTTTTGCTAAAAAGGTATCCTTCCTTTTTTGTTAAAGCATTACTTTCCAGTGTTTCCCTACCACAGCTTCAAAGTTTTTCCTTGCACACAGCAATTCTATTAACAACACAGAGGGTGTCAATGCAGCTAGTCTGCCTTTGAAGCTAGCCAGAACTCTGCCTTTGACTGAACCACATTTTATCCTCACTACAGAAGCCTGAAGTTTGTGAGAAGCCTACCAAATTATCACAACTGAGAATTTAAGACCGATTGGCCCTTCTTGACCCCAAACCACTAAAAATCAGGCTGGTGTTAAGAAGATCAGGGCCACAAACAAGGAAGCACTGATAGCAGTCTTGACTGTTATCTCTGAAAAGCCATCAGGTGTTTGAGTGCCACTTCCAAAAAGTTCCACATCCAGCAATACAATAGGCTCTGCAAGCTTCTGCTGGCACATTCATCTATAAAATTACCTAATTATTCAAAAGGTACTTATGAAGTGCAGAGTGCAATGTTTATAGCAATGCCCTGTTTACAAAGCAGGAGGAAAGGTCTGTTTTCTCTAGATGACTACAAGAGAGTGAAGGAGGTAAAAATGACCATTTGGGCCCCTCCCCATTTTTTTTTTCCATTATGAACACCCGTACTAGCAGTTCATACACATTTTTACTTAGAAATCCCTGAATAATTACTAGTAGAACATTAAAGAGGGAGGTTTTCAGTCAAACATGGTTTGACGCTCTCCGCCTTCCCTCAGAAAAAGCATACAGTTTTGTAGGTAAACTCAGAGCTATTTCCTGCTCAAAATGTTGCTTTTTTCCAATAGAAACGGAACACACTTCTGTGTATTTCATGCCAGATAATATCTGTTTGTTTGCTTTAAATTGGTATAGTAGTTAGTTTTGTTTCATTCAAACTTCTAACACATGTGAAAGGCAAAACCCTCCTAAAATATCCCTGAATAACAGCAGAAAGAAGTTGGTTTTATGTTCTTTTCTGTTGGTTATATGGAAGATTATTTAAAACATATGAAGCTCCTCTCATGAAGGGGAAGCAAGAAAAAAGGACAACTTTAAATGCCTACCTCTCCATGTCCTTCAAGATTTTAGTTTTTGCTTTAGTAAATTGTTTAGTCTGATCAACAAATTTGCTCTTCTCTGATCACAGACACATTTTAACCCTGATAACTATATATTGGTGAATGTTTACCTAAACTCTGTCCCACCAACAACAAATAGACCTATTAACATAAGTTACAGAGACACAGGTATCTTTAGCTTGAATACACACATTTCCAGAATAAAAATAAATCATTTTCTCTTGCTTAAACAAAACTTTTTTAACTTACATGCAAATAGCTACCATTACCACCTTCCCTGGTCCCTTGAAAAACATAGCTGCTGCACTGGAGCGTGGCTAAATAAAGAAATAAGAGATTATTAAAATAAAACAACCAAATCTTGACCTCATGAAGGCCCTACCATACAGATTATTTAATAAAAACTTTGCATTGCCCTGCTTTGTGAGAGTGAAGCTACAGGCCTTGCAGCCTGAATGCTCACTCAAACTGTGTTAGAGCCTTACACATTTCTACAAACAGACGTCTACAAAAACAATGAACCACCAACAAAGCTTCCAGCAGGGGCCACTGAAAACATAAGGACAGGAGCCAGCTGCACAGCAGAAAGATTAAGACATCATTCTACCATAGAAAAGCACCTGCATCTAGGGAATGGGTCAGCTTAAACACAGAGGAACGTCAGTAGGGCATAGAGCAAACTGCTAATGTTTTGGGGTTCTTTTCATTAAGAAGCATACTTTACTTCTTTAAAATAAGAATATATTTACTATACATGTTTATAGGCTATACATGAAATAAAACTGCAGCTGCATTTGTGAATAAGACGACAACTGACTAAACAAAACACCTTACTGGCCAACATAACATTTCACTTAAATGTAATTAAGTGGATTACACTGCAACAATAGATTTGAACTGGCACCATAATATTTACCACTGCACTACAACCAGAGACAGATCTTGCACATTATAGTGCAAATAAATGTTCCAATAATATTCGGCTAGTTAAGCTTAGGCAATCATTTCACAACTGTTTTCTTCTAAAGGTGTCATAGTACAGCTCATAGCATTTTTCCAGCAAAAAACATCTTTAAAACATCTCTTACCTTAGTATTGCCAAAGAACTCCTTGTATTCCCACAACAGCCTTTGGTTTCGAAATAGTTCTGCAATACAAAATTACCACCACAAAAACATACTAGGAACCAGTATTTTCAGGATTTTTCTTATGCTGCAGGTACCTCTTCCTAGAAAGGGTTACATGGTCTATCTTTGTGATAAACTCCTCTCATGGTATTGTTAATCAGAAATCTATTGTTATATACACAGGCAAAGTACCAAATACAACCTATTATCCTATACATTGTTGCCATTTCTACTAACAAAGAATGATACACAGAGGCAGAAAACTCCAAATACACTGCACCACATCCAGACCTTCTAGTGCCCCCTTCTCACCCTTTAACCACAAAGGAGAAGGAAAAGGACATTTCAAACCAAGTCTCTTAACATCAGTATTCTTTGCATCCACTATTGATGTAACCTGAAAATAAACATTAGTATACTACAGCATCTAGAAGCTGTAGCGCTAGATTGTTCCCTACAAAGTTATCCAAAATACATTATACAGAATAACTTAAGTAGCCTAAACCAGCCAGTAGAGTACAAGCTGCACTCTCCGTAGAAACACTTCCAGGTGCCTTAACAAGTGCCTGGAGCTGTAGCATTTTTACTGCAAGGGCATTCTTAATGCAAAACTGTTTAAAAAAAATTAATAACAATAATAATTTAAAAGACTTCTAATTTTGAGGTGCGTAACTGAAATAAGTACCTTGAAGCAATATTGCCTCTTCTTTGATTTTAACTGTCTAGGTAAGTCAAAATCCATTACAAACTACTGATTTGACTGTACCCATTACGGATAATACCAGCAAGGATGACAATTATTTTAAGCAATGATGGTGGGGGTGTTTTCCCCACTTTCTGAAGCACAAAGGTAAGCTGAATTCATTTCAGAGGAAGCATAAATGAGTAATGGTATGGTATAAAGATGTGGACTGGGTTTAAGTCTTTTCAAAATTCTAAATTAAAAAAAAATATCAAAAAATTTTGAAGATTTTTATCTAAAAAGATCATGGAAGTGGTCACTAGTTGCAAGCTACCGTAATTGTTCACTCAACCCCTGGGGTCCCCCTTTAATAAGGGAGTCATACGTTCACATAAAGTACATGTGGCTCCAAAGACTTCAGTGTGATGACTCATGCAGTGATTTTAGATCTGTGACACAGTGATTTCAGATCTGTGACGAAGTGTGTCAAAGTGTCTGGTAATACTAGCTAAAAATTGTAAGCCCCTCCCAAAAGATATCAACTGAATGCATTTCTTGGTGTATGACAAGCAAATTGCAAGACAGTAACAGACTATTTTTGCAGATACTAATGTGTTACACTACATTATGCTATAAAATCATATCAGCAATTGTTAATACCACATTTGTATGTTCTCAGTGAGATGATTTCTAAAACAAGAAAAATAAAAAAAATTCATACTTTGTTGTTTTCATTTTAAGTTATTTGAACACTCTGTACTCACTTTCTCTGTATTTGATCTCCGCCTCTTTACGTCGTTTTCTTTCTCTAGCAAGAGCCTCTGGACTACCCCAAACTTCAAGAGACCTGCACAGGGTAAAAGTAACTTAGCAATGCTTCTATTATGAAACTTCCTTTCGGTTTGGCTACATTACAAATGCCTTACCTAAAAGCACATCATCACATCATTCATTCTCATTAGAAGCCATGCAGACTACTCAGTGGGGGGCAAGAAGGGGCTGAAGACAAGCACTTCATTCTTTAGACACATGAAACAGATACGCCATCTGTATATACCCACATAATTATTACAGTAAAAGGATATAAAGTGTGTTCAGATAGAAAATGGAAAACATTATTGCCCTTTCACATTGTAAACCTGACTTCTAAAAGAAGGTGGGGAGGGGTTCTCTGTCATATAATAAATTTTAAATGATGCAAACATTTTTTTCATACAAATGTTCTTACTTTGCCTCTACATCCGATCTCAGGTACACAGTGAAAGTCTCAGTATCATCATGGGGGCTTCGTCGTTTAATTTTCCTCAGCTGGTCTAAATCACTAGGGAAAGCAGAGAAACAGTTCAGTGCAAGAAAAAGTTCTTATTATTCTACTTTTATGTTTGGGTGATATTCCTCAATTTTGATATTATTATTTTGCAGACCAAAAACCTGAAGTTGTTTACTTGAGCCAAACAGAACAGATATACAACATGAAGCAACCTATCTCTAGGATACTATAGAAAACAGCTGTGTTTTCCTCTACACTCAAAAGTTCAAATCATGTTCTCAAACTATGAAATACTATACATGAAAGAAATAATAAAACATTGGATACTATGACATCCAATGAATCTGCATGTAACTGATAATGTGTACCAGCATCAAACAAGGGGGTTCATGGTTTAACTACTTGAAATGGAAGTCAGAAGTGAAATGACATGAAAAGTTAAGAAATGTAACCTCAAAACCTACACACAAGCACAAGATGCAAAACACTGGAGATAACAAAGCTACTTGGGGAAACAGATAAATGTACTGTGCTGAGCTATATACCGGAGCATCTACATAAAGAAGCATCAGGGATTTTTTTTATCATTATTATTATTTTTAAAATACAACAGAACATTTCATTTTTAGCCCAATCAATTATCTAGTCCCAGTTTCATTTCCCCCGCTACCCCTTTCGGTCAATCCAGCAAAACTTGAGCTAGGTATTTCTCTGCACAACAAGGTAGTTACGACAAAAATAAGGCTGAGGACTAAGAATAATTTGCCACTGGATTCTCAGCAAAGACAAGTCTGGTAACAAACAGTATATGAAAAAAACTAGAGAGCAACAGTGACAGCATAGAAAATTATAAACAAAGCTGCTAAGCCTTTAGATTTAATATGGGGCACACACATGCATAAAATCCAACAGACACCTCAACTACAGCAATACTTAGTAAGACCTGCTGGCAGGCACAGTGCATAGTAAAAGGCAGTAAATATGAATCAAGTAACAGTAGTTAGAATTCCAATTAACCAGATTATATTTTATTCTAAGTAACAGAACTCACATTACAAAGTTTTCACTCATCTCTCACAGATGTTCACACCAAACCATCATGACCCCAAAATGCTGAAGAATTATTTGCCATTCCCCCTTATAACTAGCTGCTCACCCCAAGACACCCCCCAAGTAGATTTATGGCCATAGGTACAAATAAATTCCTTTAAGCAGCAGCTACATAAACATGCAAACTAAGTGCAATCTCCTACACTAAGTAAACAAGAACTAAACTCAGCCACTTACCACTACATAAACCACAACAGCATTTACAAAGTTGCTATTCCAAAACCACCCTAAAACTGTAATTACATTTGAAGCTCATATGAACAAACAAATATTTACAATTTAAATCTCAACTCAGCCCCATCATACCTGGATTTAAGGCAAAATTCATTTATTGCTCTTACTCCAGTGATGAAGTTATTCTTTGTGTATTTTGGTCCATACTCTCTTTTTTTAAGGACTGCTTTCACTTAAAAACAGAAACAGATAAGCAAGTTAAGTCACTCATGGAGACTACAGGAGATATTTCAAAATTCAGAGTTCAACCTGGTGCCGTATCACAATACGTCTAAGTACAGCCCTGAAAACAATGCTTATCAGCGAGATCAAAAACTTATAGTGAAGAGAAAGGAACAGTCTTCATTATGAAAATGCATACAGTACAATGGTTTACCTCCAAAAATGCTACATGCTAAATTGTAGTGCAGGGCTCTCAAACATCCACTTAACTGCCACTGTCAGCTACTTCTCCAACCTTCATGTCAGAGATGGTGTTTAGCTACTAGGATAGCATTCAAATATGGCAATTCAGGAACACTTGCTTTAGCAAATGAAACAGCCACACAGAGATCCAGTTGATTTTTTCCAATATTTAAGCAATTCCACCTTCTGCAGGCAAGAGTTTACAGAGAACAAGAGCTTCTGCAGAGCTTGCAACGAACTAAGACTGTATATGTCATTTTTCTCAACTATTATTTTCAAAATTAACACACTTAATATTAGGCATTAATAGCAATTAAAAATATAAATTTATAATGCTTTATAATGTACTCTTACCACATCAGATTTTCATGCACAAGGAAAAATATTCAGAAAAAGCATAAATGGAATTTTAAATTTATACCATTATTTCCTGCTTCTGTATACATATATAACTTCAACTTACTTTCAAATTTAAGTCTCTCTATGCTCATTTCCATTACAAACATTATATTTACTGGAAGAAATGTCAACAATTGCTGAAGGATATAACATTGAAGAACACAACTGAAAACAAAAAGCTCAAATTCTGCAGGTGAGATGACTTACGAGCACACATCAATTTCCTGTGCATCACAAGATTGATAAGATTTCTGAAGTTAGTACAGAACTACTCCTTAAGTCACAGGATACTTGCAGAAAGCTACTACTTCCCAGAGTTCTACACTGTCTTATTTCTGAGTTTTGAAATCCTGAAGGCAAAATACATTGCTTGACACTCAGCAATACACTAACAATACAGATAACAATATTTATCGTAATAATCAGATTTCTGTCATCCAGTTTGATCTTATACAATTTTTAAATACTTAAGCACTCACATTCATCCCACAATGCTCCTGAGCAAAGGTGACAAATAAAAAAAAAAATTAAAAAAAAGAAAATAAATAAGAGATTTCTCCAGAAAACAGTCCACCATTCACTAAGGTTAGAATAGGGCAAATATTTTTAAACAAGAAGAATGCTTCCCATTTTTTCTCCACATATATATCCAAAGCATATTAATCTTAGTGAAAAATGAGTCGCGGATTTATCAAACACTTAATCCATCTTTCAGAAGCACAGATAAATTTCATTAAAAGAAAATACTATAACCAACTGTACATTGCAGAATATCTCAACAAACCTACCCCTAGGTCAATTAACTGTATAAAATAGGCAATAAACATGGAGGGGGAAAAATACCAATTTGATATTTCCAAGACAAGCCAAATAAAAGATGATGTAAATAAAACACTTTAAATTGCAAAAAACTTCTAAGACCAGTGATCCTTTTAAAATGTTATTGTCTTAGTAACACTTGTACCTGTAAGTTTCTAAGTTGCAGTAGATCTGAAGACTAGAATTCCACTTTCTAAACACTACCAAAATCTTTTAACATTCTTGCTTGCCTATAATCTAGAGGCAAAATTCTTTCCACTGAGAGTTACATCTCTTTTTACAATTATTTCTCAGCCTCTCTAATTTCTCCTGTCTACCTTGTATGCTCCCCCTGCAGACATACACTAAGTGATAACAGACCAGAAGAAACTGACATTAAAGTATGCAGACAACAGCTTACAGAAAACATACATTCAGAGATCCTGATCTCACCTTGTTATGAACAAGTATTACAATTTCATGTTTCTTTAAATTTGGGAAAAGACATAAAGGCATTTTCATAGAGTTCATGGCCTGCTGAGTCACCTTCAGTCCAGAGACTTTTTTTTTAGACAGAGTTTAAAGAAAAATGGCAATTTCTATTTTGATAAAGTTGTTTCCATACATAGAAGGCCAAAAGTGATCAAAAGCACAGGAGTTTTTAATAGCATAATTCTCACAATAACATCATAGAAACTATCAGAGCAAAGATGCTTATGATAAATTAAGAACATGAAATCATAAGAAAAAGTTAAGCACTTATTTTATCTACTTCCTTTTTAAATAATGTAACTAAAGACAAAAGAATGCATTTACTTGTATGGGGTTTACATGGCAAGGTTTTGGTAGCAGAGGGCTACAGTGGTGGTTTCTGTGAGATGCTGCTATAAGCTTCCCTCATGTCAAACGGAGCCAACATCAGCCAGCTCTAAGACAGACCCACCATTGGCCAAGGTTAAGCCCATCAGCCACAGTGGTAGCACCTCTGGGATAATGTATTTAAGATGGGGAAAAGGTTACTGCTCAGGAGCAACCTCAGCCAAAGAAAGGAGTGAGAATGTGTGAGAGGAACAGCTCAGCAGTCACCAAGGTCAGTGCAGAGGGAAGGGAGGAGGTGTTTCAGGCACTGGAGCAGATTCCCCTGCAATGCATGATGCAGCCCATGATGAGTCAGGCTGTGCCCCTACAGCCTATAAAAGTCCATGGTGGAGGAGAAATGCACCTGCAGCACATGGAGGGCCCCCTGCCAGAACAGGGAGATGCTCGAAGGAGGCTGTGACCCCACAGGAATCCTGCACTAGAACAGGCTCCTGGCAGGACCTGCAGTCCTCTACAGAAGCCCACACTGGAGCAGGTTTGCTACAGGACTTGCAACCCCCCAGGGGACCCACGCTGAAGCAGTCTGCTCCTGAAGGACTGCACCCCATGGAAGGGACTCACACTGGAGAAGTTTGTGAAGAATGGCACCCTATGGGAAGGTTGGAGAAGTTCATGAAGGACTATCTGCCATGAGAGACACGCCTTCACCTGTTCCCAACACTGTTAACAGAAGAGCGTGAGAAGTCCTCCCCTGAGGAGGAAGGAGCACAAGAGAACCGATCACAACTCCTGTTCTGCAGCAAGGGGAGGAGGTAGAGAAAGCTGGGTGCAAATTTAAGTCGAGGAAGAAGGGAAGGTGTTTTAAGATTTAATTTTTTGTTTGTCATTACCCCAACTCTGATTTGATTGGTAATAAATAAAACTAATTTTCCCCAAGTTGAGTCTGTTTTGATTGTTACAGTAATTGCTGTCCTGATCTTGACCCACAAACCTTTCATTAGATTTTCTCTCCTGTGTTTAGTTGAGGAAGGGGAGTGACAGAGCAGATTTGGTGGGCACCAGGCATCCACCAGGTCAACTCACTACATTACTATAGACGTAAAAGGGAACATTACAGGACTCAGATTAGGCAGTTCATGTGATCAAAATATATTTAGAAGCAACACTGATTAGATTAACTTAGCAATAAGAAGAAACAGAGGAAGATCAAGTATTCAGCTTAGCCACATTAGGTCTGCGATGGTGAATGGACATGCCTAAAAACATGAAAGGAGGAGAGACTGTGATAACAGATAAGAAAACAAATAAGTCTTTTCCTGACAAACTCATCAGATCAAATAAAACAATTAAAAACTGCACAGAACGGTGAGTAATTAGAAGGAATACTGCTGTATTTGATTTTTCAGAAGCCAATTTCAAACAACTGGGTACCAAACAAAGCTGACATACAAGTGTTTTTTAAAATGTTATTTTCATAAGCTTGTTACACAATTGAAGAGGAACCATGGTTTCCTTGCACTCTTTTTAACTACTCACAGACAGCAGCAAAGTTTCACAACACAAAAAGTATTTTTTTACCTTTTACTTGGATTGGCTCCTTAAGGACAGACTGGTTTTGGCCTGCATTGGTCTTATCTTGTCCTGTAAAATAAAGCTCACTGTAAGCATGGAAGTGCCTACTTCTTAGTAAAGAGTTTAGTGGACATAAAATAGGAATGTCTCTTAATACTGCTTTCCACCTTGACAACTAAAAAAAAACCATTTTTGCTAGATTTCCAACATTTAAAACTCTCAACATAAAAACACAACAATAGTAAAAAAACGTAACTAATAAGACATTGATCAATAAACTCCCAGCAGCTTGCAGAAGAGCACCAAGTTGCAACAATACTTCAGAAAAGATCCTGAAATTCTGAAAAGCATTTTAACAGTATACTTTTAGTTTAGGACAAGTTTCGTGCAGAGTTACAGAGCAGTAGATATAATTAATTCTATATAGTTTATGGCTACTGATTACTGGCATCTCACAAAGCTTCCAAGCTGCAATTCAGTTTTAAATGACTGAAGCTTTTTCCCTTAAAAAAGCTTGCTCCTTAAAATACACAATTTTTAAATTAAAACCCTCAACTCCTGGGTCACAAACAGGACAAAGTATTCTACTAGTTTTGAAATTGATTTATGACTCAATAAAACTCCAATGAAATATAATTTACAGTAAAGCGAAACTTAGTATTTGGAAAATCATAAATTTCATTAATATCAGTGAGATTTCTACTTAGATATCAGAAGTTCTACTTGACAATACAAATACTGCATTCTTATCTGATACATCTTGACACAACATTTAGAACAAAAAACTTGATTCTAACATGTCAAACCACTCTTTTGTGCCCTAACACTGCAGGTTTGCTGCACATCCACAGTCATTAACGAAACTGAAACTTATATTATTGAAAGTGATACACCAAAAAAAAAAAAACAAACCCAAAATAAAAACAGTATTCTCAAGCACATTTGTGTTAATTAATGAGATGATCCTAGCTTAACATGCTAATCAAATTACTGAAAGGTCAGATTTTCTTGAAGCATGGACTACATAACTATCTTTCCATGGGCAATTAGTTATCATCCTAACAGCAACTGAGGACTAAGGCTAATGATAGTATACTTTCTTTGAAAAATAACACAAATTCATGAAACTGATTTTACTACACAACAAATAAGGCTGGACCATATATAGCTAGCATTCCTAATACAATCACACTATTAGTTACTGTTTAACTTGAAAACAAAAGCAAAAACCCCTTTGCTGTTACTTTCTTTTCTTACCTCATTTCAAAAACCACCCAGCTGGTCTATCAGTATTCATGATAAAACACTTCAGCTAAGATTGCTTAACAGAAACCGAGTAGTAGCTCCCTTTCTAAAATTGTGTGCAACCATTTATGTCACTAAAAGAAATATCACTGCCACTATTTAACAGAAGATTGGGTTATAAGATTTCACTTCAATTCGCAATTACTACTTTTCAGACAAGCAGAGGTTCATAGAACTTTCAAGATGACTACATTAATATTCTAAATATCACACTAACAGGAAAAGCATTTCCCAAGTTTACTAATAAAAGAATGGAGGTGCAAAAGAGATCCATTATTTGCTAAATGTTTAGATTACTGGGAAAGTATGGCAATCTTTACAAGCAGTGTATTACCTTTTCAGAATTTTATCAAAATATCATGTGTTTTTAAAATAAACAGTACTAATGTCTGTAATGCTGTTAAAAAATGTTAAAATGTTCTATCCCCTAGACCTCAGAAAATGCCCCTTAAATGAAGCATGCAGATAGCAATATGCATTCCAGAATAAACTTCAGAGTGACTGTGCAAAATGTCTCGAGGCTGCAGTTTCTTGTATATGTCAGCCCCTATTCTCAACAAAAAGCAAGCCTCACGGTGCCCAGGTGAGTTAACTAGAGGTTTATACAACTCAGGGCTGTGCTGCCACTTAAGGGTTGCACCTCCCCAGCAATTTTAGAGACAATGAACAGTATCAGTTTACTGATCCTACCTGTACGCTAGCTCTGAAAAACTAGAAAGCAATTTTTCACAAAACAGGCCTAAACGTCATTAATGCCAGCACAAAAGAGGGACTAATCAAACAGGGATGGAAGATGGTGGGAACATCCCTTCTGATGACAGTCAACAATATGAAAGCAATAGTGCTATTTTCACATATGATTTTTAACACTGGTAATGTCACATTAGGAACCCAGAAAATACCAACCACTATTAACTGGCTATACAATCTTGCACTGTATTCAGGCATTCTTCTGCAAGAATCCCACCCTCTAGTAACCACCTTCAGCTCAAGACTTTGAAGAAACACAAATGGTCTTAAATATCATCCTCTTCTAAAATCCAGTCACAGACTTAAGAAATAGTACCAAATTGTTACACTTCGAACAAGATGTAACAGCCACTTACATTATCCAAACATAAGAAAATGAATACTTTTAGCTGGCTCGAGTTACTAGTTTTTAAAGACTGCTGCAAGCCTCAGGAATTTACAAGTTACTAAAGAAAGAACAAATACCTACTAACCTGACAATAATAAAAGGAAAATTTCCTTAGTAAACCATCTAGTTTTAGATGAAAGCACAAAGAGAGCTTTCTTTTTAAAAAGCATTTGTATCTCCTTGGGAAACAGCAGTCTCCCAAACATGTGCAGTCTCCCACTTAACAAGAAGCAAAAATAAAGGATGCTATGATGGATCAAAGACAGGACAGATCTGAATTTCACAAGCACCTAACCAGTACAAGATTGAGAATCAAACTGAATGGGAAGGAGAGTCAGGTTATGTCCATGGTATCACTTTAAACATGGATGCTGCAGTTCTGACAACCATCAGATTAGAAAGCTGCAGAAGATGAAACAGCTCAACCTTCTTTACAAGTCATCTATAGCCTGATGTGAAGAAGTCATAGTGTTTGGTATTCTCACTCATTCAATCTTTATCACTAGTAAATTTCACCCAATAAACCTGAAATATTACAAAAAGAATTAAAGTACGCAAGCAAAGTCATGAAAGTTATTCCTCCCTGCTTATGCCTTTTAAATTTTATATACAGGTGCCCATAAGCAAAAAATACTAGGAATTCTGCAACCCTAACATCACACAACTGGGGAAAAAAAATTAACTGTTAAATACCTAAAGTTTTTTTATTTCTATAGAAATACTCTTTATTTTAGCTTAGTACTTACTACCTGTTCCTGCTTTATGCAGGGTTTCTTCAGGGATTGACCCTTTTGTATCTTCTGATCCAAGATCTTTTTTTTGACCACTGGAGGTATAAACTCTCACTTGACTCATCAACTGCACAGGCAAACGATGGCATGGTAGAAAACAAGACAGACTCCCACTTTTCACTGGAGCTTTCCATCCTGACAGGAGGAGGGAAAAAAAAAAAGGTATTTCAGGCAATAAGGGAAAAGAAGAGAAGGTGGTACAGCTATAACAGCCTAAGTTATAGGAATTTAGTTTTTAACACTTGTGCTTTTTTTACCCATGTTTAGGAATTACCAAACAGGAGCAGACAGCATGCTTTCCCTGCCTCCCTTCAAGCACCCACTTTTAAACTTCATTCTAGCATTACAGGCTTTTTAAAAGATACAAAGCTATTTGGTAAGACTGTTTGATAAATTAAGCCCTGTTCTAGTCCTACTGCCTCAAGTTTTTTAAACAACAAATATTGATGAAAAAGCAAATACAGAGCACTTCAGAACTATCATCCAGTGTTGCCATTTCATTTCACCCTGTGTACACTCTGTAACCACAGCTTATCAATTAAGAAAAATTGAATTGTGTGCATTACACATTAAGAGCAACTTGGTACAGAAATCACGTAGAAAAGCACACAGCATTGTATAAAATATTTATGTAAAGAATTTAAAGTTTTCCAACAGTTGCAACAAACATATTACAAGATAAACATGCAAAATCCCTAGTGAGAAATCACCCTGGGAAGGCAATCTGACTTCAAAAGACTAGCCGGAAGGAGAATTGTATGTAGTACAGGCCAACCTGTATTAGCAACAAGTTTCTTTTCAGCAGCACAAATACATTTACTGAGAAGCAAATGACTCCTCTAACAAGAAATGCAACAGGCAAACTTGCTGCTCTGGAAAGCAATCGTTAAATGAATAGAGTAAAAAAAAAAATAAGCAGTGCTAGTAACTCGAGTCATGCAAAGCATGATTAATCATATACGAACAATGCACCTCTCACAAAATGGCAATAGTTTATAAATATTTTCTAAAACTGTATTGCATCAAAGTCTGAACAGTTTTCATTTCATTTTACTCCTTTAGGGTACTGAAGCACCTGCACATGTGCATAGCTTAATTTGAAACTTCCAGAAAAACAATTTCATTAAAAAAAAAAAAACAAGGCAGATAAACTCTGTGACAAAAACCCAGAAGAATCAATACAGCTCAGTGAACTTACTGTCACTTCACACAACGCTACAATAAATACATGGCATTAGATGAGCAGCATTGTTTCCTAAGCTTTGGTGTTACTAGACCAATTGAAAAAGGGAAACTTAAATCAGCATGTTTAGAGGACGTTCTTCCTACTAACCCACAGACACACATGGAATCATTAAAGAAAACTGGTACTGTTGCAATTTAACCATAGGTGATTACACGGAGAGGACCAAAACACGTCGGAATCTAAACTCCATAGGACCTGCGGCCTAAAGAAAAAACCTGGGCTCATTCCTCAGACTAACACAAACCCTGTAACACTGCGCTTTATTTTACACAATTACCGCAGACTTCAGCCCCAACTCGGACTTGACCTGTCTGTTTTACTCCAGACGAGAGCCGACAGGGCAGGCGGCCTACAGCGACAGTAAAACCACCCGCGATAAGGTGTTAACGCTCGCCAAGCCACGCCTCTCCTACCGAGGCAGTTACGACCTGAGCATCGCTCTTTATAAACGTCGATACCCAACACGCGGGCTGCGCTCCCGACGGCTCCCTGCCTGGAGATGCCCATAGGAATCCCTTGCGGCCCTGCCGGCGCCCGAAACCGGCTGCCACCAGCCGCCCACTCACTGTGGGCCCCGCATCAGCACCCAGCTTGACTACCGCTTTCTACGAGACTTCACCGGGTAAGGCGATGGTCCGCCGGCCCTGCTCGCCCCGTCCTGGCGCAGACCTGCGGGCCGGGCCCTGAGGGACTCACCGTGGCAGGCGTGGGGGAGCGGCACCGCCCGGCAGCGCAAGTACAGGCGGTA
>JBAFWW010011773.1:7093-19731 GCA_036873685.1 Agapornis canus | reverse complement strand
GGCGCTGCTGCGGCGGAGACCCCGCTGGCCCAGAGCGACGACGGTAGCCGGGAGGCTGGCGGTGGGCGGTGCTAGGGCACCCGGATGTGAGAAAGGACCTCGCGCCGCCGGGCTAGCCGCCGCTGACTCACCCGCTCTTCGCGCTGCGCATGTGCAGAGCAGTTGTTTCGCTTCAGTTTACCTTACCTCAGCGTCGCGCTCGCGGTGGTGCGGGCGGTACTCGCCTGACCCCGGGTCTGACCCCGGATCCGACCCCGGGCCAGACGGTATCGGGCTGGCGGTAAAAATCGGCTCGGCCCTAAACGCCCCCGCCTCGACTGCAGCGGGACTGCATCTGACGTGCGCATCCAGAGCGCCTCCTGGTCGGGAACCGCTCAGTTGCTGCTCCTAACGAGCAGATAACGTAGGGGGGTGTGTGTGTGCTAAATCTGTTAGCACTGGTAGTAATAACAATAATACTCGTATGCCAAATCTGTTTGCAAGATTTTTATGTGAAAATGCGCTCCCATACCCTAAAACGTGCTTCCTGTGTCAATGCTGATAAAACCAGATGTCTGGGTTTCTCTCCTTTTGTTATTTCCCTTACCATTCTTATTATTGGTGGTAGCAGCAGTGGTTTTGTGTTATGCTTTAGTTACTGGGCTGCTCTTATCTCAACCTGTGGGAGTTACATTCTTTAGATTCTCCTCCTCATCCCTCCGGGAAGCAGGTGAGAGGAAAAGGTGAGGGAGCAGCTGTGTGGTTCTGAGTTACCAGCTGGGCTAAAACCGTAGCACAAGATCCAATACAGAACACTTTCTCCAGCAAGGAAGTGCCCTGTGCATGATCCTGCAGTCGGAGGGTTGTGATCTCTGCTTGTGCTCACCCTGGCCTTTCTCACCCACAATCTGACTCAGGACCATGCATGTAATTAGTCCCCCTGGGAGTAGGTTAGAGACCTTTGTTGTAAAGAAGTTTTTCCAGAATAGCTTTGATACTAGTTTACATGACTAACAAAATGTCTCTGGCTTCCTTGTCTTCATCAGTACACTGGGAGGAACATGGGAGCTCACCAGAAGTTAGCGTGGCAGGAAATGTGGGTAATTAATGCACCTGATGATCCACAAAGCATTTGATCATTAAGGAGAATTATTACAGTAACTGTCTTTAATGTTCCCAATTAGATTTTGAACAAGGCTTGCTGGCACATAACTTCTTCACCAGCCAGCTAGTGATTAGCATTGACAATAGGAGTTTTCCTAGAAGCCTGGTGGAGGCAGACTAAAGTAAAATACTTGCATAAAATAATTAACACCCATCTTCCCAGTACTGCAATTGCAGCCATATCAGGTGAATTGGGAGTACTGCAGCAGATGCTATGTCATTAGTACAAGATGTACAGCAAGGGAGTTAAACACTAAATTCACTGCAAGTTATAAAGTGGCAAATGTGAGGTCAATTCACCAATTTTAGTTGGGGTCTAGCATGCAGCTGATGTATGATTTGCAGCTGCTTGCTATTTTGGAAGGAGCCTAACAGTAAAAAGAAACATGAAGTTAGTGGAATTTCCTTTCTTTTCCCTAAATAGAGAGGTTTGAAAGAATATATAAATTCTTGAAACATTTGTAATTCCTGAAGAACCTCTGCTAGAAGAGGTGCTAACTGTTGTATTACTTCTAAAAATACTTAGGTTTATAATTTTCTACCCAAAACCAAATGTATTTACTAAACTATTTCATATTCTTTTATCCAGGTGAGTAACTGAATTTGCCTTGCCTGGTTTTGTTGCTGTAAATCTGAAACAGGAAGTAAAATAATAAAGCTGGAATAATGTAAACAGATTTAATAGATACTACCATTGTGGTGATCAACCAGGATCTACATGACCAAGGGCTCGCCATAAACATTTTTATTGATAAACTCTGAAACTTGTGAAAGAAGATAAAGAAGCATCAGTAACAACCTATTCAGTGTGGGAAAGCCAGGTATGTGAAGCAATTGATAGTGAATTACCACACCTCATGGCATGTAGCTGCAGCATCTTAAGACAAAATTCTCAAAACCTTTTTTATGGAGCATCACAACCATTAGTAATCAATCACCAGCAGTGGATGGAGAAATGCAGTAAATGGTAGGGACCTGTTTACATATTTCAGCATATCCAAACTATATTAAACAACTTTTTGCCTATGGCAAAGACTGCTGTATTATATAGCCATAGTGAATAGGGGAGATTGTGTTGCTCACTGAATGACATTTTTATTTAATATAGTTGGGAGTTGCACCCAAGGTTTAATAGTGAATGATTGTTACTTAATAGCTATTTTAAGGCAATATTTAAAAAAAAAATAAAATCAAGCCAATTTAAAGAAAGAAATTACCAAAAAAAAATCTCATTCACAGTCAAGTTGCTAAGCTCTTAGCTGATTAAAAAAAAAATATTTATATACACCATGTTTGTACATTGACTTGTGTGCTATCTGTACCTCTGGCTGGGAGACAGAGGCTGCTCATATACCTATCACGTGAAAATCTGGATATATTGCTCACAAGAAGAGGGAGGCTGTCTTCCACATCAGTGTCGTTTACTCAGGCAGCCTTTTGCAAAAACTCAAGACCCTTAAACCAAGACAAAACCATATTACTTTGCCAATAAAAGCTTAGAAGATAAAATTGCTTTACCAGGTCTTTGGGAAAAACAGGGACTGTGTGGGTGCAGCCTTTTATGTAACCTGCTTTACAGAGACACTTGGAAAGTCTGCTTAGAACTACTTGCAGATCAAGAAAGACAGGCAGCTGGACTGAAACATAGACCTTTGGAGACTTTATTCCTCGTTCCTGTTTTTTAAAAAGAAACAAGTAACTGACTGGATTACTTGAGCTACAACAGTACATCATGATGAAATTCTTTAATGCTACTGCCTTGCAAGAAATCTGTGATATGTAAAGGCTAATATACAGTGAAGGATTTTAGTGTTCCTTGTACAAAAAATGATGTGATGTAAAGCTAATTTGAATATTTTATAATCTGAAATTCATTAAAGATTTCAAATTCATACAGCAGAGACTGACAGTGTCCCCAGATCAGCAGCAAGAGCTGAGGTAATGACTTAATATAGATTAAGTTACTCTGAGAATCCCATAATATCCAGTCTTATGTCTTTCATACCACATAGCAAGCAAGGTTTTTAAAAGGGAAAGACCATACTGATTTCATACCTTTTATGATTCTACAGGTATATTGTTGACAGCAAGAAGATTCATACTGATAGTTAAAAAAATAAAAGTATGAATACATATAAAGTGTCCAGTGATCCCAAACAGCCTTTAGGCTTTTTAGGTAAAATATTTAAACAGAAAAAGTATTCTGTGGTAAGCAGGTACATGAGGGGAATGACAAAATGCTGAATCTTCAGAAGTCCATGTAACACCACTGAGCACATAGGTCTGTTAAGTTCTACCCTGGTCACTGAGTCAGAGACAAACATAAACTAGGAGGAAATACCTTTCATTTCCATCACTAGGATATGTGTTTTCAATTATTAACATGCAGTTCATTCACCTTAACACCAGCAAAGTCATCTTCAGTTTCTGGAACAGTGTGCAGCAGTGCTCAGCCAGCCCTTTTGACCCCAGCAGCAGCCCAGCAGCTAATGACCTGCTGCTGCAGCAGCTCACAGTCCTCTTGCGGCACAGATTGGCAACCACATCCTTTCCCCTGGAAACCTCGTGAGACTCACACCAGATCTTCTGGGAGACAGAACTTAGATCAGTACTGTGGAATCAATTGAAGTGGGAAGAGATAATTCCAGAAGAGAGAAAGGGTTTCGCAAGAGCAGACAACAGAAGGAGACAGAACAGGTAAAAAAGGGACAGACTGTGAGGATAGAAGAAAGATCAGATAAAGCATCACAATAAAAATCAATGGGCGTTACACTGGGACATATGCAGCTACACTCAAACTGGGGAAAAGGGAAAGATTTATACAACATACATCCAGAATTATGCACTTCATGGTTATGCAGGCAAAAGATGGAAATATTACTGTTCCTGGACCAATGATCCCACACATGTAAGAAAGACTACAATTGTAAAGCAGCAACGTCCTGAGCAAAAAGGAATCAGAATTCTGCTAACACTACAAGGATTTGACAATATATGTTTTAAGACCTTCATTATTGGGGTGCTGTTGCAGATCATACAATTTTTTCTTTCCAACAATCACAACAAACATTTGGGCTTGTGAGTAGTTACTTCTTTAAAGAAACCTTAATAAATCTGGTTTTCTTTTCTCTCCTTTCTAATGCATAAGGCAGATAGATACTTGTGAAGCCAAAGTACAATAAACCATGGAACCACATTATTCTACTGAAAAATACTCTCTTGTAGCCAATAGACACAGGAGGAGCACACTAAATTACTAAAATGTTTTGCTTCATAGTTGCAAACTAGCCACTAGAGGTCAGTGGTTTGGAATAAGCACATGTAACAAAAATTCCATTTCAAATGACCAAATCATGTTGTCAAATATAATTTCTAGTCTTTGAGTAAGGAGAAAGAATTCTTAAGGTTAGCAGCAGTTTTCTTCCTCCTGAAGCAGAAATCTAGCTTAAAATTCTTAACAATACTAGGTACATAATACCTAATGTATTGAAACAACTGTTCTTACTCTAAGTAATATGTAGGCATGCCTCAGCACACAGGACTGCAGGAATCTTCCCACATCATCCAGTCTCCAGCTACTCCACCTTGTCCTACAATCTTTTACACAAAGAAAGCAAGGACTAGCTTAAAAGCAGCTTGAATTTTAAGAATGTAAAATCAGCTTGCCTCATACTTCGGAAGTGTATAAAGGCAGGATATTAGAAGCACCTCTGCAGTAAAAGAGTCTCTTCTAAAAACTATTTCCCTTCCAAATAAGTAACACTCTGCAAAGAAAAAAGGCTGGCAGAGGGCAGGAAGAGGCTTTTTTAATCATAAAGAAAAAAGTGTGTTAACATATCCAAATGGCAAAAAACTCCTCAAAATATAATCTATTCTTAGTCATTTAACTGCTGCTCTAAGTATACATACACACCATTGATCCACAGCACATAGGCACTCATGTGTATGTCCTGCTTACCAAATGTCTTGCTTACTTCTGCCCCAGAGTGATAAAAAATTTGAGATAATTAAAAATGTGAATAGAACCACTGGATGCTCAAACACATGCGGAGGAGAATTCAGAAAGTCAACTTCAGATTTCCACCTGCCATTAAAAAAAAACCTTGATAATAAAGAGCTTTAATTCCAACTTTATAACTGAAAGGATCCACAATGGTTTTTATTGTGCTTTAGTTAGAACCTAACTGAAGTTACTATAGCAGGAAGTATGTTGAAAGGAATTTTAACAGGCAAATACGTGCCACCTCAAAACAGTTTGGTCAGATTTTGTAAATTTAAAAAAAGATTAAATAAAAAAGCTAAAATTATCATGTTCTATGTGTCTTTGCCCACAGAAACAAACATACATCAAAACACCACATAGCAGCACATATTGCATCTTCTAGATTTCCAACATAGAACTATAGTAAAGCAACATGGAAAGAGAAATGCTTAAAAAAACAGAAAAAGCAGCCAAGAAGCCTATTAGCAATATAGACCATAGTAAGTGTTTCTTTTTCTACTTTTCCACTACAGGAGCTTCAAACATAATGGATAAGAACACATAATTCTACTGCAACGTTTTTCCATTTTAAGTAAACCAAGATCAGTCTGTTCTTGTACAATAACGCAGCATCTGAACACACTATTCCAATAGTATTTTAATAGAAGCTAAATTCAAAATCATTTACAGCCGGAAAACTGTAGTACTATCCAGAGGGTTCTGATGGTATAAAACCATGAATGGGAAACTGGGGTTTGTGAAAGCAACACAGCACCTCATAGGATTTTCAGACCTCTTTTTATCTGAGCTAACCTCTTCTGCAGTCTCTATTTTTCTCCTCATTCTTCTTCCTTCTCCTTCTATCACATTTCTACCTTTGTGAAAACTGCAGTTGACATTGCTATAACCCTTGCAGAAAATCTAGACCTGAACCTTTACAGTTTCTGTTTTTTAGGTTAATTTTCTAGTGAAATGCCTTAATCAGCTGATGCACCATGTTCATCTAACAAATTCTTGCTCTTCATACTGCAGAGGTGCATGAGTGAATATTTGTATGAACACACACAGCAAATGAGAATACTACAATCTGCACTTGATCTCAGGAAACCAGTTTCCTCACCCCAGGCAGTAGTCTACACTGCTGCAACACCTCATTTCCCTCATAAGCAAGGTACCACAGTCAGGCACATGGAAACAAGTATAAAGAGAGATGAACTCAAGTTAACTTAAGAGCAAAGTCTGTCATGGTTCCTCAGAATACAATCCATACTGCTGCTTCTACAAAGCCACAGCTGTATGGTGGTAGCCAGCTGTGTAGAATAAAGCCCACGTGGTTAGCACTGGGGTTGAATAGAAGTCAGCCATTTAGCATGCTGTTACAAATGAGCTAAGCTTAACCCACAAGAAGCACCTAACACAGGGTCACATTGCTAACAACACTGCTTTACAATTTTTCTTACTATTTGCAAACCAAATCATTATTATACTGATAGAAATTCCAAATGATCAAGCACTAACTACGACTCATTTTCAGTTCAGCAGTGGCACTTACTCAGGTAGTGAGATGTAATCCTAGTCACAAAGTAACCTATTTTAAAATTAAAGGGACAGGACTACCTGCCTAAACACAGGTGTACCGTCAACTTTCCTCTGTTAACACCTGCACTGAAAATGTGCTGGTAAACTGAGCACGTAGGTAACATTTTTCAAAGGACTTTGTGTTACCAAGCAGAACAGCTCCAGCAATTTAAAGACAGCTTTTTTTTTTTTCTGTTTGATATACAGCTTAATCTTCCTATTTCTCAAGAAAAAACAAATGAGAAGCCACAGAAGCTTACTGCATCCTGTACTAGTCTTAAATGCACAAAACAAACCAAAACAAAAAGCCACAACACACACCTAGAACATTTTGCATGGAAAGCTGTTGGTCAGTAACTCAAACTCAAAGATCAGAACTTAAACAAGTGCTGTTTTGCAACACAACACTGGTAATATTTTAAATCCAGAAAAAACTATGCAATTTGATTTCAAGAACATCAACAAAACCATAGCTGTATCAATACAGAAAACAATTTAATTTGTTTCAAAATAAATATTTGACATACAAAGCACATACAGTGAAAAAGGGTCACAGTAAATTACAAATGGAGATACTTGCTCATTCACCAAGAAAAGCCCTTGATATTCCCAATTTCATAGCATCAAATTTATCATTCTTGCTGATTTAAGCACAGCACTAAACAAGTATGGATCCCAGTGCTTTCCTTCACAGGTACTGGTATGGATAATTTACTGCAGTGATCCAATTTAAAAATCAGTAGGGACCACTAAACTGCTACATAAAAGAAAGAGTGAATGAGGTGCTTTTTCCTTAGTGTCAGCAGCCTGTGATTATTATGTTTATTAGATTTTCCTGAAAGGGCTTCACATTTTCTCAAATATGTAGGAGAACTATATTTCCCCTCTGAGCCCTTACATTAGCATTTTGTGCCTCAGTCCTTGAATACAAGTAAAAGATGAATTTTTCAATTTATTTTAAAAGTTTGTACCATCTGGATGGCACAGAACCAAGCAATGAAACTTCCTTACCTGCATAGTATCTGCTATTATCACAGAGCTAGCTTCTGCAGAAAATGAGTAATGCTGACATTTTATGAAAAAAGTATTTTTTGAATCCACATTTAAATTCAATTATATTACCCATATCAGAATAATAGAATCATATTAGAATATCAGAATCATTTTATTAATCATTTTTTGAAATAACGGATTGCTTAAGTTTCTATCTTTAAAAGACAATATAAACCAGCAAGGCCTGACTCTTCCTGTTTTTAAGAAAAATATAGCACAATAGAAGTTACAGTACAAAGATACACTAACCAATTTCAGTACATATAATATAGCCAATACTTGCACCTCAGCAGTTAAAAGTACACCTACTAACATCAAGCAAGTAAGGGCTTGCGATCTTGCTTTATGGTGTTATTTCTCCTCATCAGGAAGAGGACAACAGCAGGGGCCATACCTACTTTTGCACATGGAAATCAAATTTTGACACAGCTTTAACAGAACATGCTGTTCTAGCTTAATGATCTTTGAGACCATTAATCTTAGCACTATAAGGTACAGTACTTTATGAAGCTATTTAAGGAGCAGTTAGTATCATTTTTTGGAAACAGAACCAGGAAGTCCTATGTGATGTAAAAAACCAAATCACAGTTCCCCCAGATGCTTGTGCAACTCCTTTTCATTTCCTGCTCTTGTAGCACCTCCAGCTATGCTCTTCCCTTCCATGTCTCAGTTCCAGCCTGTAAAACAGGCAAAAACTGTACTTCCTTAGTTAACAAGGGATCTTTACAACAAATGTTGCAATACAGCTAACTAACAAGAAAAAGGTTCAATGCAGATTGTACAAAATAAACAACTGCATTATTTGTTTGGACAGTACTATCACACATATACAGTTAGCAGCTCAGAAACTGTTGGAAGAAATAGTGACTCATGATTATAATATACTAAAAATCCTTAAAACATGCAAATTAAAACATTAGTGGACAGTTCTCCCCTTGAACACCCATCAAAGGTTGCAAAACATAAAACTGATGTCAAAAAAAGGCAACAAAAGTATAAAATTAAATAAAAGACAATAAAGGAAAGGATGGATGCATTAGTGAATTGCTCTGTAAGAAATCCCAACTGGCATTAGCTTCTCCAACAGACCCAGTGGGTCCTGATACTTTATTTATCTGCAAGGGAGAACAAACAAGTCTTATGCTGAAGCGTTACTCCTATAGCAAGCTTGTACACAGCAAGGGGTAGGTCTAGCCACAGGATCTTTGCAAAAGTACTTCAATCTATGAAAGCTTAGACAAAAAAACAATGACCAGAATGATTTATACCAGTGGAAACAGTTGCCACGTTGGGTAGGTAATCTTTTAGTAGGACAAAAACTCTTCTGCTTCACATCTGGGGTTAGGAGGCATTTTCTGGTCAGTTGCAAAGTATTTCTATTACCACAGACTTCTGTTCCAGCCTCTGCATCACAGCTAGGTGTTGACAGAACAGCAGCATGAACAGTTATTTTCCCCAGAAAAATCTCAAGTTATCAGGACACAAACAGAATTTTAGGTGTTTGTTAGTATAGAAACAGTCAAACTGTGGTAAGGAAGCAGGCACAAGGACAGAATGTTTTTGCCAGCACTGATTTAACTTGGTGTTATCACTTAGGCAGTCTAAAGGCTGCAGTAAAAATCAAAGTTGATA
Source organism: Agapornis canus (assembly GCA_036873685.1). Lineage (NCBI taxonomy): Eukaryota > Metazoa > Chordata > Aves > Psittaciformes > Psittacidae > Agapornis > Agapornis canus. The sequence goes on along the minus strand of JBAFWW010011773.1, from coordinate 10,343 downwards.
AAGAATGCAGGTCAGTTCCCCTACTTATGTTGCCTGGAAGTTATTCTTATCCCTTTGTTCCATGTTTTCTTGGCACGAGAGAGAGTTAACTTTTATGAGGCCACAAGTAAAATCCAGGCCATATTTGTCAAGCAACCCCATGCAAAGCCAAAAAATACACTAGTAGCCAAATCAAATCCCACTTTCTCCACCTGACCTACTTTTAAGACTTCATAGAAAGAGTTAACAAGAAATTCAGTATCCACATGTAAGTTTTACTTCATGGCACTGTCTTCCAACTCTTCACTTACTGAAATCTCATTCACATATTCCTTTTAATCCTCCTTGTGAATCCATAGAGTTGGATCTCGGACTTAGCATCCTTCGGTTACAGTTGCAATACATCAGATTCAATTTAGACTCCTCTCATTTAATAACAGCATACAATTAAAGAAACAGTTGACTGCACCCTTAACAGCAGTCTTAGACCATAAAAATTTCATCAGGAATAACATGATTTGCTTTCATTACAGAACTATTTGTCTTCCACTCCCAGTAGAGGGGACCAAATTAATTTTTAAATCACAGTGGTGCAAAAAGCTGAACAGTCTGACATCACCACTCAAAAAAAAAAAATCTACTGTGTAACACAAAGGTCTAGAAAGTGCTGAAGAATTGAAACAGCATTAACTAGGTCTAGATTTCTGCTCTGACTAGACACCATTGCTGCTGTGCTTATTCTCAGATTAAATTTTGAAGGAAAGGGTCATAAATTTTTGCACTTTAGAAGACAAAATTCCCTATAAAATAATTCTAAAATGCACAAGACATTGTGTACCAATACAGAAGCAACAGTGGGAATATAAGAACATGCACACATACACACAGGACAGCATTCTGCTCAACTTCCAGGTTCAAGCATCAGTATATTCTGTTAGAGAGAAAATAAGCTTGAAGAGTTTGACAAATTACATTTACCACTCCTTTTATTGCAGTAGAAATTTTAGTTTTTATAAAATCCTCAAATTACAGGATATACATATAGTGAATCTCATTGCAAGTCTTTAGCAGCCATAGAGCATTACTGCATGCAGTTGCTTCTGCAGTGTGTAAGTGTTCTACAAATAGCTAACCATGTTCAGAGAGCAAGACAAGTAGTCAAAGAATATCACATTCAATTACCAATTGGTTTGTCAGTACCAAGAGGTTGAGCAAAAAACAAAGAAGTCTATAAATACATGGCTCTGATCTAACAAACTAACACAACTGGAAAGTCTGAATAATAACCACATCAAAAATAAGATAATTCAATAGTTACAGAAAAATACTTTGCTTCAAGACTGTTTTCGAAACTGTTTTACATAAAACTTCTCTGAACAAGGAAGAGTAGTTAAGTACAGTGCTACAGGAGTTTACAAAAGGTCAATGAAACCCATTTAATTTTATGCAATTAGAATACTAACATTAACTACACAAGAGTCGGCAAATGCTTTGCCCTGAATTTACGGAAAGAAGTTGTGGTCAGACAGATATTTTGTATTTTTTTTTCTTTTCCCCCCACTACCTACCTTTCAGCTGCTGAGGGAATGCATAATCAGCACTCAAGTTAATATTCACGTCTGTAGTCATGATACTGGCTTCCGATCAGTTATCGGATGGATTTATGCCAAGAAATCCTACACTCATTTGTTTCAGAAGCTGCCTAAACAGATGCAATCCTTTATGCAAATTCCTCATTCACAATGAGAATCTCAGAAACAGGAATAACCATTTATATAGAGCTAGCTACAGATTCATTTTCTAAAAAGCTGACATGCTTGAATTACTGCAGTCTCACATTTGTGTAGACACAAGAACAAATCTGCAATGATTCTTCAAAAGTTACTTCGTTTACATTGATTAGTACATGTAGGAGATGGCTAAAAGTTTAAGCATTGCATCTTTGTCTGAAAAGCCTACAGGTCAGCAATTTGGCTTGGTAAAACATTTTGTTATGACAATATGACTGCAGAGTTTTCTGTGATCAGTCTTGAGACTTCTTCCAACAACATAATGTAAGACTATGTCACAAGGTAGAAACTTGGAAAAGTTTTTTTAGTAGTATTAATAAAAAATAACCTCCCCTTCAGAAAAGGTGTTAACTATGTCAGCTTCACAGATTTTAACCCCTTTTTTTAAATTCAAAGTGGCCACAATTTTACACTGAGTATAGGAATTTAGATGAAATGGTTCTACAGATAAATTTAGGAAGCAGAAGAACACTGTCCAAAATGTACTGCATAGTTATGTATATCAACTGCTATCCAGGATATCCTGTAGCAGCTATAGTTCAAACTGACAGAAGTCTACTGAGTACAGACCTTAAAGATTTAATCAGCCTCAAACAACTGGCAATTCCAAAAAAAAACCTAATTCTGTATGCCTGGACATGTTTTAGATAGGATGCAGCTATACTTTTTTCACCAATTAGCAATACAGCACAGTAATTTTAAGTTTCCATGACTTGCTTTTGATATGCTAAATTTCATATTATCTCCAGAAAAGCATATACACATTTTTATACAGGCTGGAGTGAGATCAGTGTAAAACCAGGAATTTTTAATCATCAGCAGAAGTGCTAGCTGCTCATAATGTTCACAAGACACAAGTGCCTGAAATTTGGCTATGCAACAGTTGGTGCCAATCTGCTTATAAAGGAAATGCTGCTGAGGCATAGTCTTCTTACAAAAACAGGGCATGAGGGCTTCATTATTAAGTGTTCAACAACAATCCTCAGCTCGGTGAAGAGAGTCCTGAAAAACCAGATTTAAAGAGTTTTAAAATCCTACAGAATTTATCAGAAGCATCATCTAAATCTTTCTTTAATTCACTTCTTTCCTCAACCCCAACACACACTGTAGTCAGCAAATTCTTCAGATCAACTCAAGTGTTACTGTATCTTGTGAAAGCTTCAGAATTACTGTCCTTTAAACATTATGTTTCAATTAACTTTAGTTCATTTGCTTCCAGCTGAAAACAGATACAAAGAAACAGAAAGGTTCCACCTTCAAGGAAAAAAAATCCCAACCAACAAAAAAAACCAAACAAACAAACAAAAACAGGGTAATGCTTTACCAAAAAGAGTGTAAGGAGTTGGGAGGCAATTGTGTGTTTGTGCTGCTTGTTGTCAGAACGCAAGAACTCTGTACTCTAAAAGCATTAGAAGACGGACATGAGATCATAGAATCAGAGAATAGTTAGGGTTGGAAAGGACCTTAAGATCATCTAGTTC
>JBAFWW010011772.1:0-25074 GCA_036873685.1 Agapornis canus | reverse complement strand
TTGTTTTATGCAGGGGCGGGTGAGTGTTGTGGCGCGGTGATTTCGTCTGTGCAACTGCGCTCGCGTCTCCTCGGGGGGGGGGCAGCGCCCCCCCCCCCCCCCCCCCCCCCCGGACTACAAAGGAAGCAGGAGGCTGCAAAATCCTTATTTTTAGGCTTAAAACACTGTCCTCATGCCTGCAGAACTCTTGATCTGGAAACTGCAGCTTCTGCAGGCCTGCTCCCTCACAAACACTCTTCAAAAAGTATCTATTTTTCTCCATCAAGAGAGAACCAGATGACCTTCCAAAGAGCAAAAGTCTCTCTAGACTGGAATATCTATGCCAGGTAGCAGTAATGAGCAGCCCTACTCCTTCATGAACTGAATACATTCCTTCAGTGCCTTGCAAAATATCTTGCATTCACACAGCCTTACTAAGCTCAGTAGAAAGATATCAAGGAAAAGGGTTGAAGCTTATATTCATGTTTGATTTCATGCCTACTTTGACTTAACTCAAAACATTTAGTATGCAGTGTAAATTAGTCCAAACCTTTGTTCAAAGGTACTATTCTGTTAACTAAAACTGACAACAACAAAGAGCCATATTTACACAGTAAAGGTAAGTATTATTATCATTATTGTTTGAATATCCTTTTCTGGGCCATGCGGGTTATGTAGCAGACATCCTTTCCAGAGCTACAGTAACAACACCAGTGGAAATAAAAAAAACACGAGTCTTTTAAACTAAAATAGTAAATTCTGTTAGAATATATGGTATCTGTCTGCTTGATAGCAGGGAATAAGATGACCCACTAGAAAGAACATAGGCTGATGGAAAGTTTATTTTTCAAGCACCTATTTATAATAATGGCCATAAACAAGACCTGTACAGAATGCTTGAACTGTCCCTTAAAGCCCTCAGAACAGGAAACTGTGGAAGTAAACCTCAGACCAGCCAAACAAACAAGGCTTAACTTACCTCATTGGATGACATTAATTAATTGAATCACATTCCACTAAGAAACATCTAAAATAGGTGAGCTAAAAAGCCTACAGCTTTCAGAGAAAGTGTAATCTTCCTGCCTCTGTTAGAAATTAGATTTGCAATGAGGTGTATAGGTAGGTAGGTTTGGTATCAGTTGGGCACTCTTCCTGAATACTCTAAAGGACTTGAAGCTTCTACTCTCATCTCCCTAAAATTGGTGAGGTTGCTGGAAATTCATTGCTGGAAATGAAGACCATACCTCTTATGCCTCTCTACCTGCTCCGAACAGTGATAGACAAAAGCAACTTCATAGTTTGCCTGTATACTCCTGCAGTAACCCAGGCTCTAGCAAGTAGAAACAAATACATTCCTTTAGACCAAACTCCCTTCCTTCTATTACCCACTCACCCTGACACATCCTTTACATTGTGAGCTTGTCTGAAGATCTTATACAAGACTTTTTATCAGCCAGGGCAATTGTACACTCCAAGGCTGTTTCTCTGGAAGCAGTTTAAAGCCACATTAATGACTATTTATACAGACTGCTGTAATGGAACTTTAATGTACCTCAGCATTTGCCTGTATGATGACTACTTCGTTTTTAAGACTTAACTAAATATACGAGGTCATTTCTCTTTCAGCAAGTTTGAAGAATTTTAATTTTCTATGTATTTACCAGAACTTACTGTTTTCCTGAACTTTAAATGAAATGCAGAGAGATATTTCAGCTTTGCCACATGCTAAGGAAGTTCAATAGACAGGAACCAGTTCCCTGAGAATTTAACCAAATATTTACCAACAAGAGAGATCAGCTGTTCCTGAGGCTTTAGTATTTCATGGCTCTGGGGAAAAACATCACATTCCTGAACTAGTGACAGAGGGCTCCCAGAGTCCACATTTCTATTTCTTTCACAGAGAATTAAAAAGAAATATTTTGATGCCAAATGAAGAAAGAATTGCTGAAAGCAAAATATTGAAATGCTCTGTAAAACTGAACCTTTCTTTTCCTGTTTTCAGTTCTAGTCTCTCTCACCTCCTCATTTATTACTATTTACACAGTAGAAATGAAACTTGTTTATTTATTTTTTTTTTAAGAAAAACAAAACTCTTAAGGTACTTTATAGCTTTTTAAGACTCATTTTTATAGTTCTGTCCTCAGAGAATGATTGTTAGGAAAGGAATATGGGAATAGAATAATAGGATGCTTTAGAGATACTCCTGTATGCAAATAAACAGAGCAACATCAGCCATTTCTCTCTGCCATCAGCACTCACCTGCAGATAGATACTCCCCTGTGGTTTAGGTAATGCAATGTACAACATGGATGACTGGGTTTGTCGACAGTAGTCATTTCTCTCTGAAGCTTATCATCATGAGTGCAGTATCTTGAAAGGCAGAAACCAAGGTGAGAAGAGAAGCTCTCTACAGATATATGGTGGGGAATTATTAGACAGTAATTGCTAAAACGGAGGTAAACAGAAGATATATGATTATTGGAAATTACATCCTAGCAAGTCACATCCTATCAATTTCTTGGTCAGATTGCTACCGTAGTCAGTAGCCACATGTTCTACCACACTTATGTTATAGATTGAATATTTTGTGAATTCCTATGAGAAGAAATGCAAATAGTAAAGTGCAAGCAGGGATTTCTAAGCCTTCCCCCTCCCCATCTAACATCTGGAAATGCACTAAGCCCTAACTGCAGCATCAGAGAAGGAGAGGAAGGGTTCTGCAAATGCCAAATTCCACCAGCATTGCAACCAATAAAAGTCATCAGGAGAGAGTCAGGCAACGTGGATTCCATCCCTTGCTTTCCCTTGACACATTGTGTGACTGCATAATAAGCTTATTTTCCTTCCCTTTTCTTTAGTACCAAAGGGATATTAACAGTTGTACTTCTTTTTGAGAAGTAGTTTGAAATCTACTAGCAGGAGCTGCCTAGTGTAAAGTAATATCACTAATTATTTCTATCAGGGTGCTGCCTGGAACTTCTGATGTTCTGATGACACACATACCACATTATGAAGAAATATAGAGTAATATAGAGTAAAATAGAGTAATATAGAGTAAAACCAGTACATGTCCCAAAGCTCTTATTAAACAAAATCCCTATGCAAAAGAGGTAAAAGTACTAGAAAGTAGCTGAGATATTACAGCTTTTCAAGCTATCTAACCTTGGCAAAAACTGTTGATGTACCCTAAGTGCTATCAGACATCTCTCTTTCACTGCATGAAACCAACCTGGTGTCAGCAATGCTTGCCAGAAAGCAGCCCATGAATTAAAACCAGCTGACTGGTAGGTGACTGGATAAGTAGTAAACAGAGATTACTTTGGAAGTGGAATTCACAGCACTGAATTTAGAAGAATCTTTAGCCAGGCTGCAGACTTTTTTGGTTACTCAGTTTGGCCTATAACTAGCAACACTTCTGGATAGTGTCAGATCATCCCTTCTCCCTCTCCTGGAAAAATAATGAATCATCCACTCTCTGCTAACAGGCTCTGTTCTTTCCCAACAAGTCATTCCCCAAATTCTGTATCCACGGTTTCATCATCTCTACCAGATTTCCTTAATGTGGGAAGCCATGAAGTACCAGGGGTTTAATCTCTCAAAAATTCTGCTTTATTTCAATACTTCTTTGCAGCACAAAACCAGTTTTCTTTTGGCTTCCCTGTGTAATTTTGAATCCACTTCAAGATATGAATCTATACATTTAAGGCATGTATTGGGCTAAAGATACTCTATTTTATTTAGTTTAGGTATCTAACATTCTAGTAGAAGTTTGTTCAGAAATAACACTTCTTAAGGACAGCATCAGACACCTGTCTGAAGTTAGCTTTTTACTGTTAAAAAAGTATACTTTTAAGCTATGTTTAGAACTATATGCAATAGCTACTTACACTTGAGTTTCTCCAGTTGACTTCCAATAGAAATTCAGTCTTATTCTGAAAGCCCTATAAAAGCTCCAGACACACATTAGATTCTACCACTCTCCAGTTCTAACCTACCCTCTTCTGAAGCAGGTTTGTAACCAAACTGGCCATGCTGTGGCTTTGCTAAAAATAATTCAGTTATCAATATCATGCAGAAACTCTTTGGTCTTTTTCAGAGGTACTGTTTGGGGATTTTCCTGTCTTGAGGGTATACCTTTTATTGGTGCCAACCATTCTTTGAAGCCCATTTTGGGCAAGTGTCCTCACACCAGACAAAACGGACACCTAAATATAAAAGCTAGTATCTGATCAAATGGCAAGCAGGATGAACCAAGAGGAATGCCAACAAGCAAGTGTACTTTTAAGAAAGAGGAACACTGCCATGCAAAGGTATAAAGTTGTCAGGAAAGGCTTGATGAACACAGCATCAGGAAATGTCTGATCAGTTTTAGCTATGAATAGTTTACTGAGTTCTTACTAAGGCTATAGCTTCACTGGAAGAGCTGGCTATGGCTTTGATGTGTACCTGTACCTGCCTAGTCTCTCTCCTCATAGTAAGCTCTTTAGAAAAGAGCCAGAATGCCCCAGGACTTTTCAAACAGACATGACAATAACTCCTTATTTTTAAATAATAATAAAAACAATCCCCTTGCTTGGTCTGTAGACTTTAATTAATTGATGACTTTCTGAGCAGAGCTACTCTGCAGAGCCTGCTTTGACATCTCTGCTCTTCACTGCAGTTTCATGGTGCTGCACCTGCCTTTGCTCCCAGACTCCCAAGCCACCCTTTTTTGAGAAGCTACAACAGATCCCTAAAGAAAGGAGCAATTTCCCTGTCTTTCTGGAGGCTTCACCTCGCTGAGGCTTCTTACATGCACACAAAAGCAAGGGCAGGGAAAACAGATGCCATCTGTCACAACTGATTTTGGCACACTGCAGTCTTTCTTACTTTATATTTTTTTTCTTTAAAAGAGTACTTTTAATTAGCTGAGTTCAGTGATCCAGTTTCCTGCTCAGCCCACTACAGAACGGATTTTGTGCAGCTGAGGAGATAAGTGAGAGGAAAAAATTGAGCCATGAGGACAGAAAAAATGACCAGAGAAAGAATATAGGAACTACTTAGAGCAGCTTTGCAGCTAAAGCCAGTATCTCTGATTGCCTGGGAGAATGTGTAACTCTCAGAACAATAAACCTACTTACAGAAGATCATTGGAAAAACTTCCTAAGGCACTTATTTGACCCTCTTCAGACTTACAATACCAAGTGACCTGGGAGAAAACTGGCACTGAGTCTGTGTTTAATCATGGAAGGGCAGTTTTTCACTTCTGTGAAATGGCCAAAATCTGCCATAAGCTGACACATATGCAGCAGTAGATCCAAGGAAACATAAAAATCCACCAATGCAATGCCCTTTTGTGCTGTTATGACATGGGTAGGTGGTACCCACCTGATAAATGCAGTACATCCCCATAGACTTCCCAATAGAAATGTGAATTATAAATGCCAGCTCCCCATGCTTCAGGGCACCAGAAACTCCATATTTTAACTCAGGTGTAACTCCACAATTCTAGCAGTAGCAGCAAATTTGTTGCAGTTATCATGAACATAACAAGCACACACTCTGGAAAGCCCCAGGCAAGCAGCCTCAGAAGCTAAGGGACATTATCACCCTCACAGGATAATACATAAAACATGCTTTTTGGATCCATTTGAGAGGCAAAACTCAGAGGCACCTTGATTTCAAACTAGGGACTTTAAAGATATTGCTAATTTTGACTTGTTAGACTAATATCAAGGTAGGGGTGTTGGTAAAGTTACTGGTCTACCTAGTCACTTTGTAGAGTTAATGTCTGGATTTGGTCTTTTCTGAGTTATTGGATCCCTAACCTCAGCTTGCTCTCGTCTGAGATCATACTCTGTGAAGCCTCTGACTTACTATGATAACAATCATTTATTGGAGCAGCAACTTCACTGGACTTATTTCAGATCAAAACTCTGCCAGGCCTGTGTGAGCTACACTGATAAAATGGTGTAGTGCTCTATAGCTGCTCTATCTTTCTTGCCTGCTGCCACGTCAAAGCCCTCATGACATCACCGACACAGCTCCTCTGTCACACTGAGCCAGGCGTTGTCAGGCTTTAGAAAGTCCTTCCGCAACTCCTCTTGATCTCAACAAGCTCAGAGTGCCATTCGTACCATAAAGCATTAAGGAAAATGAAGTGTTAGCGGAACACCAAGCAAAGGGGACATGTCTACTTTGATAAATGCCTTTTCTGTTCAGAGGGATAGAGATAGGATAAACAGGAGTCCACTAACATGGTAGGGGCAATGCTCTTTTTGAATACTGCATCTAAGGAGAGCAGACTTTAGTGCTACTTCAAGCACTTGCAGCCCTACTGGCAATAAAAATCAGGAACAGATCTGACCCATTTTCAGACATAGATTTTGAGCATGGAGGTTAATTATATGACTAATGACACCAGTATTTAACTAATAATAGCTGAAATATGAACCAAACAAAATTCAGTATTGCTTTTTTTGGGCTGGGCCAAGCAAGGGAAGATGAAAGGCAGAAGAGACAATTTGGTATTTTGTCTGCCAACCTACGAATTTATGATATTAGAGGAAAAGATGTGTTTTATTCTTTCTTTAGGAGCAGCAAATAACTTCTTTTCATGCAGCAGTAAAAAGAATGGTTAAAGTGATTTGACCAAATGAGGGATGTGTCCCATTCACAGACAGCATTATATGCATTATTTTGGCTTTTTTTATTTCTCCTGAATAGCAGCAGTTAGCTATTGTTCTTCTCATTCTATAATCTTCAGAAGTTTTCACAATTTCCATTGCAGATAATACCATTCCAAAGGGCTGCTGGAATACTCAGATAGTATTCCAGCTCTTTCTTTGGCTATGTTTTCGGGAGAAATAACTACCTTAATGTTTGATACAGAGTTTTATTTTCAGATGTTGTGGGGTTGTTCTGGTGGATTTCCTTCTTCTCACTAGCTATCTTCTTCCTAATTAATAGGGTCCCAGCTTAAACTCATACAGTTTATGTAATTCATCTGTGATTTCAGTAAAAGAGTAGTGTGGGGTTCCCCCCACCATTCACATATGGAAAAAAAAACAAAACACTCACACACACACACACACACACACACACTCAAATGTACCAAACCACTAGACAAAACCTAAGCCTCTGCCTTGTCTGTATTTAGTAAAGCCATTTACTATCTCCTAGCAGCAAGTATTAGTACTGCATTTTTTCAATCTTCATTCCTTTTTCAGGGCCCTTAAAGTTAGTAACAGCAGAAGAGATTTCATATATGGGAGGAAAACAGATACGAGAACAGCCTTCAGAATCAGCAGCTGGATTTTTCTAAATCAAAAAATCAAACTTTGGGGGGTACATTTTCCAGTTTAAAATTCCCAAGGATCACTAACATTCCAGTTAACTTTCTTCACTGCTAGGCTACAAACAAAACAACATACTGATATTTATCTATATTCTATCCAGGAAATTCCTGTTTCAATCACTAGGAAAAACAAATAAACAAATAAAAACTACAAACAAACAAACCAAAACAAACACAAACCAAAGAATCCACCCTGAAGGAAAAGCATTGAACAGTATTTGTTACACAGTCTTGTATACCTGGTTCTCATCTTGACACACTCCCAACAAAAAAAAAAAAAAACAAGCCATATTTAAACACCCTTGCAACTTTCAAGACATTTTAAAGTGAAAGAAGAGCACATAAAAAGCAGAAGCTTGCCAAAACCTAAAATGAATTAGGATATTATTAAATTATCATTCTCTTAGTCCTTCAACTTATCTCTAGCTCACCAAGTGGGAAGCTTTTTTTTTCCCTCCCATGGCTGGGTTAAGTTTCTTGTTGCTCTAACTTAAACTAGAAAAGGAAAACAAGAAATCTAGGGGAGAGACAGATGACAAAAAAGAAAGATGCTGAATTACAGGAGCAGCAAAACCAAAGTCAAAAGCTTGATAAGATCACTTGTAGCTAGTGCAGTTGATGTTAAACCTAAAGTGCTCAAATTTACTGACTTATCACTCCTTGCTCATCAGACTGATTTCAAGACAAAAAACATTCATAAGGACAAACTCCTCTTTACTTTCCAGGGCCCATAATGACATAAATGCTTCAATGAGATCAATGGACTGATATTTCCTATTTGCAGGACTGAAACTGTGAATAGGTTAGCACCCTTACCTGAATAGGATCATGTCAAAGAAAAACTATCTAACTAAAGCATCTCTCTCTTGCTGAATTTATGCTAGGTACAGGCTTATGTGTGGCTATTAAATCAGCATTTTCAGATTTCAGAGTTGATGCTAAGTCTTGCTCACCTGAAGAGAAGTCTTAATTTGTCTTAATTTTCTTGCCTTGAGTAAGAAAACCTTGCTGAGAAGTATTTTAAAATAACTTCATGTTCTTATAGCCTTAAAAATGCTGGATCATTCTAAGTGCAAGGTGAATGACTACCCCACTGCATCCAAGTGGTCACAGAAGAGGAGAAATTAAGGCATACTGACAGTGTTGTCAACGAATAAAAATAATTAAAAAATAATCACTAAGGAGTACATTCAGCTCTGCAACCGAATGGTTCTGCTCTGCAGATGTAGAGTGGGAGATAATACTGTGAATGTTCCACCTAGCAGTTGCATCTTTACTGCAGACATGTGTAACTTATATGCACCTAGCTCTTCTCCCAGTACATGCTGTGTTTAATGGAACAGAGATTCGAGCATATCCCCCAGGCTATGCACATAAGAGAGATGAAGTAGAAAACAAACCAGAACAAAACTCAACAGGTAATGTTATCCTTGGGAGTCCATACCTAAACTTCTGAACCCCAGATTCTCAGATATTGGCATGATGGAAAAGTGACACAGCCCAGATGCATAGAAGTCCTTCACAGGGCACTGCAGTATACACAGATGTCGGTGTCAACTGAATAGTAAGTGACATCCATCTCATCAGTCTTGGGTTTCATCACATGGCCACATCCTGAGGTCTAAAGCATAATATACTCTTGCAATGCCTGAGGCATTTTGCCCATGCATTCAGTAATCCTTTTCTGACTGTTTAGGTATCCCTCACAGGAATCACTGCCATCACAGGTAGGCTTGTGTCAAATTCTGGTGTTGGTTATTGGGATCTCTTGGGCTCCTGCATAGCAGAGGATCCTGCACACCGTTCCCTCTCTAGTCTATTACAGGGATGTGCATTTCCTTCTTGGGTAGCTACTGCTATCAGCCACTTCATGCTTCAGGGGTTGCTGCAAAACCAATTCTTTCTTTACCAGCTGCCACCCCTGGCAGTGAGTCTAAGCCCAGGGGATATTTCACTGCTGATGATAGAGGAACAGATCCAGAAGTAAAAAAGCCTGAATCAGTTCCTTGCAGCTTTGTTTCCAAACTTTTGCGCTGCTTACTTTAACTGATCAGTGCTACCAAGTGGTTGGATATAAAAACAATTTCTGATTAACCTATATAGGAACATAACTGTTTCTGGCCCTCTTTACTGACAACTATCTGACCTCTGTTGCTTCCAGGCAACCTACCTTACAGTTTTGCAGCTAGGTAGAGATTAGAAAGAATATGTTATTTTTTCAATGTTCTCATGAATAAAAGCAGTTATTTCAGTTACCATAATGCATAACCTTCTCCTTTTCCTTAGTCATGGAAAACATCTGCAAAATACCTGCCTGAATTGCACATGCAGCAGAGCAGTTACTTGCTTGATAACTCTCACTGAAATCTTGTTCTGGCCTCACCACAGGGGGATTGTCCCATTCTACCTGAACAAGAAGAGCAAGTCCAGTGGCACCAACCAGGTTAAATAGTCAAGAGTTCAGAACTACAGGCAAATCTACAACTATAAGGCAAATCAGGGAGTGAATCAAAGAGATGTGAGGTTCAGCATGAAATTTCTCCCGAGTGCTTTACCCAAGGCACAGTGCTCGCAGGAGGACATGGGGGAAATGAAGCTGATCAGAGAGCTGTGTGGACAACAGATGCATGAGAAGGAGGTAAATTCTTCAGCCATAGTATCAGTGCTCTCTGCATTTCCTCCTGGCTAGCATCTGGGGTTGAGAACAATGCTCAAATGGATCATTCTGCTCTTTCCAAACAAGAATAAAGGCTTTTCCTTTTCTCACTAGAAACCTAATGGAAAACTTTCAGACACGCTGAAATGTTCTGTGTTCATTGTGTTGTGAGATATCTCACATATGTGGATGAAGACACATGGGAAGGAGACCCCATGGTAACTGAAGGTGCCTGGTTGGAGCACAGCTCACAGCAAGTAAGAGCATTATCACCAGCAGGCAGGATCTTGCATGGCTACATCATCAGCAGGCTGTGGCCTGGGAACAAAATCATGAAGACACAGGGTTGAGGAAGTGCCAATGAAGTCAATGTAAAAATATCAAACCTCTGCAACTAGTTCCTGGGAAATTAATGATGAAGTTCCAGTTGTCACTGACTTCTATTTACAGTGTCTATTTGAGAAGGATTTGCTGCATTACAAAGGTGGTGTCCATATAACAAAGTCTAATGGCTTTTTCCATCTTCTATACTTCTTTGATCCTTAAGCACACACAGATAGAAACTTGATTCAGATCCCCAAAGTATTTAGTGTGTCACATTTCTTTTTCTTCCAAATAGACATATGGGGTTGCTCAGAGAACTATAGGGATTGAAATGGATTTTGTATTCTCTTTTCCTTGGTCGCTTGAGGACACAGTGGTAAACAAAGAAGAGAAACTGTGAATTCTGATGTCTTCAGTAGGGTAAGTAATTAAGAACTGTTCAGTGTATAAGGGGAGTTCTCAAGGTTGCTGCTGATAACAACAGAAGCTCATTATTAGTAATATTACTTTGCTTAGTGTCACAGATTAATATGACCTTCTTAGGGCTTTTAAAGTATTAGTATTATTTTAAACAAGTTAGAATGTTTCTGGGTTTCTGGTTTGGTTTTGTCTATGCTTTTTATATAGGAAACTAGGGAAGAAACATGAAAGAGGCTTGGAAAGAAAGGGAGGAAGCCTATAAAGAGCAAAACAAAAAAATATAGAAGCCCACAGTAGAGAAAAAAGGCAAGAAAAAGGAAAGAAAAACAATGAATCCTGAGATAAATAAGGTATATCAAAGCTCAAAAAAGCTGTATTGCAAATACAAAAAGATTCCCAAGCGAAAAGGCTAGATATGGCAAATAGCTGTTTCTCCATTCTGTCATTGCATGGCTTCCATTTCTACATCCTCCAGATTAGGGTGAGTAACCTTATTTTTGCAGCAGAACTAGTGACACATAGCACACAGAATAAAGGTAGTAGTGGCAGCTAGTAAGAATTATGTTACCCATTATGGGTAAGTGACCCAATTATTTCACCCATGAAGGGACTGGGACTGTGTGGTTAGGAGTGTGATATAGATCTATAATCTGGTTAGTGATGTCTTACTTTGGGAAGTCTGTCTATACACTACTTCAGAGCTCTTTAAAAAGGCTTTCTCTTCTGTTTTGTACGTAAACAGTGACAAGGTGCAGGCTACGATATGCCATGGTTTTGCTTTAGAAATTCTACTTTAGGAAAGGCAATAAGTGATGGCATGACAGATAATTATACATTATGTGTGTTTCAATTCCTCAGCTAAAATAGATGAAATTTTAATATTTTAAAGCTTTCTTTCTTTGGACACTACAAACTACATGTTATCATTATTTCTTTCTTTTTACATTTACATTCAAAATCAAAGTAATTAAGAGCCATAGTCCCATGAAACTAGGCTCAAGCCTCTAATAAAGTAGTATTTTTTTTCCCTCACCTTCTATGGTTTTGTTGGATTTCATGGGAACATTTTTAAGAAGCTACATAAGTAGTGACATGCAACAATAAAGATTGTAGTGGGTAGAAATCAGCTTTCTGCTTTAGGGGACTTTGAAGTGATTGCTGATGTTGCAGTGAATTTGGTTCACAGCGTGTTAACCTCAGAGAAACAGCATACTTGTATACAATACCTTATGAGGTCAAAGGAGCATACCGTTAACTCAGTCTTGAATGCCAAGTTCAAAGAGCTGACATCCACCCTTCTCACCCTCTCTTGTGGAGAGCAATTGACCTAGAACATTATGTTTCTAAAGTTTTGGACAGTTGTAACCTACGTATTGAAAAACGCCTACTGGGAATGAGTAGGGACTCCTGAGACACTAGCATATAAAAGCATCTTGACTTAATTGGGGAGGAAATGGTTGTCTGGTTGTATTGCCAGTGCCACAATATTTTTCTTCACATTAATTCTGCTTCATGTCTGAAATGTTACTCTGGGAACTGCTGCCAGATGTTGTTTGGATGAAGGTGACAGAAAATGTTATAATACTAGATGAGTCTGGCATACATGCATCACCTATAATAAAGCTCTACCTGCAAGAGCAGTGATAATTTACACAAACTGATGAGCTTTTGCTGGAGGAGAAGCTATGGCCTGCACTGCATAAGTAGCATGAAATTCTATATCCTACTGAGAGCTCACTGTGAGCATGTATCTAATAGCAAATTTATGAGTAATGGTATAAATTTATGCTGAAAATATTAAGAAGTTTTTAGCCTTGAGAAAATATAATTTGGTGTTTCCAGTGCTCAGTCTTAAGTACAAAAAGTGTTTGGTATCTCTGATCATAAAGCAAAGATGACTGTATAGATGATTCATAGTCCTTTCAATAGCATACATTTCAAGAGAAATATTTTATATCAGCTGTGTTTTTTCCCTCCTACAGTTGATCATAGCAATAATTTGTTTTTTGTTACTCTGCATTCTTTCTTCTGCCTGCTTTTTTTTTCCCTTTCTTTTTTTTCCCTCTGTGCTCTATATTCTATTTTATATTTGCCAGTGAAAAGGAGAGCATAAAATAATGTGTTGTCAGATGTTTCCAAAACAAAAAATACATGTTGGCAATAACTGAAGAAGGAAATTGTCATTATGACCCTTTGTCCCACTATTATCTATATACTACCATCTATTTATCTAAATATATATGTGGAATATATATATTAACATACAGACACCTGTACACATACAGACACATTTCTGGAGAGCGCACATATCACATTGCTGTACACTATAGCTGAGGTGTAAAGTGTCTCAGAAGGCATTTAAATTACAAATACTCCTATTTTAAGTCCCTGGAGTAATTCCACTTTAAGTAAGATTAAGATCCAGTATAACTATTATGAATGGTACTATAATTCAAGTTAGATGACAGTTCCCATTATAAAGTCCTGATTTTGGTGGCTTATAATTTTGCTGAACTTTAATCTTTCAGGATGACGTGTTCCTCACTAGGAGGATGGGGCTGGAGGCTATATGGTTCAGAAGAATGGTTCAATTGTAAGAAATACAGCCTATCTCTTGTGAAGTTTTATCTCTTCACAGTATATTCTTGTTCCACATCACTTGTTTCAAGAGCTACTCCATTGGCCCTGGGCTGTCTCTCCTTGATGCCTGTCAACAGAAACATGAGGGTTAGGGTCAGACATGAAAGAGCAAGATTGGTGAGGACAGTGAAGGGAAGGTAGCTCTGCTCCTGTTGCGAACTCTGTTGAGTTCTCCTTTTGCTTCCTCTTCCCATTTAATATTTGAACCCTATATTTCCAGTCTCAATGGCAGGACAAAGGATGAACTACTTTTGTGCCCCTGTTACTTAAAGAGGACAAATGTATGTATCTATTTCAGCCAACAGTGAGAAGGCTGCAAGTGAAAAACTTGATGTGACACAATCAACTTATGCCAAACCAATTTGTACTCCTCATTTTCTGGACCTGAAGATCAAGTTTGCAAAACTACTGAGTATTCACAGCATCAATTGCCACCAAGAGAGTTTATACAGTTAATTATAGTACTAACTATCCTAAAAATAGCCCAAAACCACAAATCAGTTTTCTCAGTGGGAAACCAAAACTGAGAGATAATCCTGACTGCCCACAGTTATGAAACCAAGTGCTTCCTCTTTTGCAAGGCTTCCAGATACTACTGTGTTGAAGAACCTGGCAAAAATTAATGAAGGTATTGGTAGCACTGTCTGCAGCTCAGAGTAAATAGACATAACTACATACAGAAGAAAAAAGGAATAAAAATATTGACCAGTTGGTCAATAAAAGTGCCATTGATTCCATACATTGAATGGGACATGGATTTGCTACTGTGGATCATACAGAGATATCTGACTAACAAACATTTATGGGCAACTTGTGTAACATTTTCTCCATGCTTGACTTCATAGCCTTGGTATGATACAAATAACTCATGTATTTTTTCAGTGAAAAAAATCTAGCAATTGAACCAGTGCAGACCTAAACAATAATTCTGCTGTGTACACAGGGGGAGGCAAGAGCAAAATATTTCAGTTAATGAGAAATTATGGCTCTTTTTTCAACACTGCATTGAACACGAAATGTTTGTTTTGTTTTTGTCATAGATCTCTAAATCAGCATTGAGATTACCTTGTCAAAAAGTTTTCTGCTTGAAGTTACACTTTCATCCACATGGAGCACAACAACAAAACAATCAAGAACTGCAGATACTGTGTATCTGTACTATTGTCACAGCATTTTTGGATGCATAAAAGGTGTTGTAGGCTAAAAGACACAGGTGCCAGTTGTCTGTGGGAGCTGTGCTGGCAGCATGTATTCAGAAAAAAGGATTACTTCAGAAAACCTACTCTTTAGCAAAATAGAGAGGGAGCTGTTCAAATATGAGAGAAGACCATACCTCTGCTGACTCAGCACAGACTGTAGAAGATGTGTTGTAACTTGGAACCCCAATGTAACCCATTCAATTACAAAACCTCATAATGTCTGGGGACTGAGTTTGGCCTATTATACCACTGATCTGAACACAGAGATGAATATTTTAGAAATTCAGGCTGGCAAGAAATAGAATCTACAAAATCAAGGAAAGACAAAATGAATTAGAATATCCTGCAATTTTGAGTAATGCACATATGATTTCTTGTTCCCACTGCAATATTACCTATCAAATAAAAACAATTTGTATGAAAATGTGCTATTACTGGCTCATCAGTAGTCATAGCGAACTTTTTCAGTGTTGTTCCTTTCTCTGCTTGCTTTTCTGACACTGTTTATTTGCAGAAGTTTGTTTCCTAGTTTATTCCATAATCTGTTCTTTCCATTAATTCTTTTAAAATACTTGGGAAAGCAGACACTGATGTTAGCTCATCTTCAGTTCACATTATACAGGCTCTTCCATAAATAAAACAGAGAATAGTATATTAAATTTAATAATAGGTGACATAGATGGGCTACTAGCTGTATTACGGTAGAAGTCTAAATAAGATTTTGCACAACTGGTACTTCTGCCAGGTTTGCTTACTCAGTACCATGACCACCAGCACATGCCATTCCTTCCACTCTTGCGCACTACAGAATAGAATCATAACCACCTACACTACTTAAATCAGTTTCCTTTCCCTCCCCTCTCTCCTACCAGCGTTCTTCAGACATTTAAGCCGAGGCACCCCCTACCAGTCTCTTCATAAAAAACTCAGCTTCTCAAACCAAGATCCTTTTGTCTTGCTGTGCATGGGACACAGCCCAACACACCGGGAGCCTTTACTTTTTCTTGTTCCACTCCACTTCAGAGAAAGGTTTCCAAGACGGCTGTGTTCCTGCTATACTCTGAGTGGTTCCCCTCTGGAAGATAGCAGCAGCTCCAAGCTGGGTCTTCAGAGAAGCAAATTAGCAGTGATGACTGGAAATTTTTAGCTCTGAGATGCCTCTAGTAAGTGCAGGTCACTTGTCTGAGCACAGATGTCCAATACCTTTTCAGATAACTCATTTTGCTCCAAACATGTGCCCACAGAGATTGAATACAGAAGACTGCAGAAACTAATTTTTCTGAAATGGAAGGCAGGAGGACATCCCAGGGCATCTGAAATGTTATCATACATCTGTGTTTAGCTGACTGAATGGTGTGGTTTTACCCAGTAGTTTTCAGCATGGACTGGAGATTTCTCTGTTCACTAATATTTGGATCGCCCATTTTGAGGTACATTTGGGTGATGGCTGCCAGAGGGGAAATTGCCTTCAGAGCCTGGTGCTCTCAGAATGAAATACCTGATGCTAAAATATTTATGTGGAAGACACAGATTTTTTCCATTAATCTAGTTACACTCAAGCAGCCTCAGGTATCATTCAAAGCTAATGGTGTACGTCACACAATCTGCTCTGAAATGAGCACAGTCACCTACTTTATCTAGGCTATATTCAAAGACACACAAACACATGCGTATATATGTTTACATATATGCACGTATGCATACATGTGTAAATACATATATATAACACATACAAGCTAGCTATATAAAAAGAATTATAAATCCCTCTGTATATAAAATCAGCCATAAGGAAGAACTTCAGCAATTCAGAGAAGAGTGTGAGCTTCTCAGCTATTTCAGGCTAACCAATAAGTGAAAAAGATAAATGTGTTAACTACTTTCTCAAGTAGAGTCTCAGGGGATGTTGAGCGGAAACATATGCCAATAACTGTAAAGGGCGACTGCTGCTCACTTTCAATTGCAAAATATATGAGTAAGTTTGGGGTTTGTTTTTTCTTAGTACTGCTTAAACTAAACCTTTAAAAATAGCAATGTAAAATGCAAATAATAGAGTACTGCAACAATCATAACTGTTGTAAATATGCAAAGGCTGTATATTTGGGTACTGTCAAAATATTTATTTTAGAAAGCTCAGAAACTATAGTTCCAATACCTGTATCATTATTTCACTATTCAGTAGCCACTGTAGTTTATTTCAGTTTAAGATTTAATTGACTACTGCTCCTCTTATTTCCTGTGCCTCTGTCATTCGTATTTCCTACATTGAATTCCCTAATAAATTTGGTATTTCTCATGAATTCTTGCTGTTCTCATCTTTAGCTCTACAGGGCTGGGCAAGGTTAATATTAAAAAATTAAATATTTTAACCATTAAATTTTCTACAAACCTTACAAACGTGAAAATATTTACAGCCATGTACTTAAGGGAATTCCATGGCCCACAGAACACAGTGCTCCCTAATCTTGGAGCACATACATGGTTATATGCTGGAGTTTGTCAGTTCTGTACTGTGGTAATCTGGACTATGATGCAAATTCCACTCATAAGGAAAAATAATCATTGTCTTTCCTCTTTTTTAGTGTCTGTATTTTATGGACACCAAGGTCAAACTCAAATATTGCTAGTCACCTTCTTACCATAAGTGTGGAAATCTTTTTTCTATTTATATTCCATTGGATTTGTCACATTCTAAAATACGACAGACATGTTTCCAGAGAAAATATGGATGTTTTTTCACTATTTCTCAAACATGATGATACATAGATATTTATCTTCCTTAGAAATATCAGCTTGCATCTATTTATTCCTATATTATTTATGATCCAATACACCTCATTTGTATGACAGGATATGTTCATTTCCAGTGAAAAGGGTTATCAGCATCTTATGTTGCCTCCTATGATTGTCTCTTCTTCTTTGTTACATTTTGAATAACTGTTAGAAAATTACAACCACAATTGAAGGAAAATTTGGAGTATTAGAGATATTAATTCTTTATAATATTCTTTGAAAAAGGGTAAACACCTCATTGGTTTCATCACTGAAAAAGGCTGCAGCAACAATTCAACCATTATGAGACATGGCTTCTGGAGGACAGATTATGTAGGTCTCTGCTCTAGAATATATCGTGCAAAGAAAAGAAATTCACAAGGAATTCAGGTTTTCATTCATTATTTCATTCATTATTATCATTTATTCTGTTATTTTCTTGAGCTAGTTGAAGATTTCTTCTTTTATTATGACCAAAATAAAAATTAAATCTGTAATAAGATGCATTTCTTTTAATCTCAAATTTTATCACTGGCTTTCAGTGCTGTTTCTACACTTTTATTAGGCTTGTTCTCAAAGCTCATGTGAACTGAAAAGTCATCCGCTTGCTTCCATTTTCTAACAGTCTTTCAAAGTCTTGCTTATTACTGTGCAAAAGCTTATTATATTTGGATACCACTACCCTGTTATATTACCTTGATAAATTTGTTCATAGCTGTACACCCATTTTCCTGCCTATCCTTGCTCTTTAGGCAGTAGGCTCTCTGTTATAAGGGCAGCGCTTCATCGACCATTTGTTGTGTATTATACAATACCAAACCTAACTGGAGTATCAGGACACTATTCTCATAAAAACATGTGCTGGAAAATGCAGAAGACTGCATATCAAACTCAGTATTACTTTTCATTCCAGGTGAATTTACTGAGATAAACTATGTGCCTGTGAATTTTGAGCTATAGTTTAGGAATCAATTTTGATCTAGGTCCATTCACTGCCTGACATTCCATCAAGTATTTCTATATTTGGGTCCACTTTAAAATCATAAGAAGAAATCTGATTCTTTAAAAGAGCCATTTCCAAGGCTGTAGTAAAGATGACTTGGAAAAGGCCCATTAATGACAAAAGTATTAAACATTCTTATTTACTTTGTGGCTGTTGTTGTCTTTTAATTAATTGGGAAATTTCCAGAAATCAATTTCAAATTTAACAAGCACATTGCAGAACCTGAGGTTAAGCAGCTCAAGCATGTTTTTCAGAGGTTTCTTCTGATGTAGTTCCCAGGTGGTGGGCATGTGCATTCCTGGACTTGGCAATGCTTCTAATACGTCTGCTGCAGCAGTGTCCTAAAGTTAGAGCATCAGTCTTCTGCTGCTTTTTGAAAATGTACTTAGAAATCCATAATAGGTTAAAAAATAAAAATAAAAAAACTATGAAAAAAACACTTTAAGAAAAATATAAAACCAAATTATAATATAGCAAGGCACAGTTTTTTTTTTGTTTAGTGCAGAATGGAGGGATGAAGGGGAACTTGGGTATGAAATCACACAATAAAACAATACCTGCACCAATGATGGGAGAAAACAAATGAGGAAAGTAATTGCAGGAGAAGTGGGATTCATTTCAGTCTTTCTGCAAAATTACAATTTTCATTCAGCTCAAAGTGTTTGGGAAATATTTTAGTTCTGTTTCATACCATTTGAACAATGTAGGTCAATTTTTAGGAGAAAAATGCCATTTTGAATCAAAAAGTCAGTGTTTCATTTTATAAATGTCAAAATGAAATGGTTTGGCATTTCTGAAATGAAACATTTCATTTCAGAAAGGTCAAAATGATATGTTTTGACATCTTTTAAATTCCTCCCCTCTTTGTTCTGACCAGAACTATTAACCAAATTCAACCTTTATTAGTTTGAGGCCCCTTTAAGCTCAATTTTCTATCGTAACTGCTAGTCATAAAATAAAATTTGCTCAGTGTCATTACAACAAAGAAAACAATACGAGCTTTAAAACTACGCTGTAACTGCTTTTGCTTAGATACTCACTATCACCCTTCTGCTTAGACACAGCCTCCAGCATCACAGTATCCACCCACATACTTTCACAGCTGTGAGAGTTGGCTTTTCCCTACTGCATGCCTTAAATTAAAGACAGAAGCAAAGTCAAAGGCACAATGTCTCAATTAAACCAGAAGCTGGACAGAGAATTACTTGTGCTAATGGACACTTCTCAGCATTTTTATAGTGCATATATATTGCCCAGGTGTTACAATTACAGTCACTATAAAAATGCTTATAGAAGAATAAGTGCACCATGTGAATCTAATGCAAGTAATCTGTCCATTGCCCTTAGCAATAACATGTCAGCACTTCTTTTCTGTGTCTCATGAGCAGTCCAAACTCAACCCCATATTGTTAGTTTAACATCTTATGAATAAATAAATCATATTAAGCACTGCAGCAGAATTGAGGTCAAAACAATGAATAAGTATAAATAAGAGAAGTTATAGTGTCTTGCTTGCTGACTTGTTTGAAGTCAGCGTAACAGACTGAGAGATCACCTTACCACTATCCTGCCAGTCATCACAGCAGCAGCACAGGGCAGGCAGAGGACAAGAGCAATAATATTGTGCTGAGTGCTAATGGACTGCACCAGATATACAGCAATATCAGACAGAAATATCTAGCCATTTAGTCTGTGTTTCTTCTATGAGTGTTCCCAGCACAGCAGAGAGAATGAAAGGGAGCTATTCCTGTTGCATTGTTAAGGACAAATCCAAGGAAAACAGGAAGAAGGCAAGGGAAGCTGTGACTTTCCCCACACCTCCCAGGCCAACCATATCGGGTAAGAAATCCTGATGAATGGCACAGCTCATATCTTTCTGCCCATGATCCAGATTAAAGAATATTTTTCCTCAAGGTATTTCCTGAAAATTCCTCCCTGACAAGCCCAAAGAACCTGAGTAGAAAAATCTACATATGTTCAGGAACCTCAGGGTTATTCAGGGCTTTGGTTTGTTTTGCTTTTGTGGTTGTTGTTTTGGTTTGGTTTTTCTTTTTTCCTTTAAGTGAGTATTTAGAAGCCTTTGGCATAAAAAGTCTGCAGAACGCCTTAAGAAGGCCACAGAAATATTTAGCAATGCCTCACTTATTGCACCTTGCTGAATGTAACTGAGTATCTAGCACCTTTCCACATACTCAAGTAAAACAGTGGTGCTTAAATCCTTCTCGTGCCCTCAAAACTGGCAGCTTGTCAGTATGTGCTGGAGTTAGTCATCCTACACTGCATCTTCTGGAATTCTTAGACTGATGACTTTCAAGCTCTTGAACCTGGGTATGCGATGCTTTGTGTATAATGTTATCTGCTGACAAAAAAACAAATAGCATATTATTAAAGTTTGAAAGGCCTTATCTATTTTTCATAAGCATTTTAATAGGCACTGCTATTCCCTTCTGCATGCTGTATGCTCAAAATGGACACTGTGTACTTGGACTTTCATTACAGCATATCTTGCAAAGCTAGTAAAAAGTAGACACAAGTGCCTAGATCTTAACTTCCCAACCATGCTTCAGGGGTTACTAAAGGACTGGAACCTGAAGGGATTTATTTTTCTCTTTTTTCTTGTTTATTGATGGTGCTCTAAGGACAGATTTTGAGCCATAACAGCACTTGCCTCTACTTGCTATTGTCACAGCCATTTTGACATTCCTCTATTTTCTGTTTGGGAATGCCACTTTTAACAGTAATGAGTAAGTTGTGTACCCTCTACGACCATTTCTTTCTCTTTAGATGGCTCATCATATGCACACATCCCCATCTTTTAAGATCTAACCTATATTTTGTAAATGACAGAAAATGGCATATGTCTTTTTTTCTTTGGATGCTACCTTTCATGTTGCAATATAAGGAAACTCTGAACAAAGAAAAAATAAATAAATCAACAAACAAACAATTTACAGTAGTAATATTTCCACTTCAATTTACTAACTCAACCTTAATTTATATGCATTAACTGAGTCAATGGATATTGCAAAGTCCAATTCCCTATTTCAGCCAGATCTCTTCTGTAATAAAGATTAGAGGCAAATCTCAAGTAATTTTCCTTTCATGAAGAAATTGAAGTATTCTTCCTTTAGTCAGAAAAGCAAGTATGCCAGCTTTCTCCCTAAAAAGAAGGTGTCAGAATCATGCCTGGCACTTTTACCAAATACCAAGTAAGGACCTTGCAGGGAGAGAGCCATTGCAACATCGGGGTTGTAAGGAGATTCACACAGGACTCCATTTGCATGAGGGTGATCAGCAAGGACAGGGTCCCCCCATTCCACAGGACAGCTTCAGAGTCTGCAGTGCATATCCTGGTAACCTCCAGGTTGCTCAGCACCATCATGGAAGTCTTAGATCATACAGCATTTTCTTCTGTTCAGACAGATGTTTTCCCATTCACTGGGCTAGACTGGCTAGGTTTGGTTGAACTTTGTTTATGCCAGGCATAAACAAAGCCCTTCTGCTACTGATAAAGAATAGACAAGAAAACACTGGGCTGGTTTCTTTCCATGTATTTGAGGTTATACAGAGATTTTGTCAGAACTCTGTCAAAATTATGTGTCTTTAAAATGTCGTTGCACAACTTTGTTATGTGAGCAGGATAAACTTTCTTTTATATTTATGACATGATAAAAGTTTCTCTTCAGTGCATACTGTGTATCATCCAAACATGCACAGCTTCATCCTACTGAATGGATGGTTAGGAAGGATTATACTACCCAAGTAGAAGTTAACAATAAAAAATGGACCTGAAAGAAATCAAAAAAAAATACTAGAGCACCGTTTTGGCTGGAAAAGAAGCATATGCATAAACTCCTGAATAAGAGCCTTTTGTGTGTGTGTAGCAGGTATGACTATCTTGTGTTCCTGAGATTCAAAGAAACGTATTCAAATTTCAAACTGAGAATAGTTTGTCTTTTCAATAAGTATCTAAAACGAAGGTTTAATCCAACACTTACAAGAACTTACAGGACCACTTTGGTATAGGAAACAAGGAAAGTATGCCAATGCTGACATGTTCAGTAGCTATATGAGTTCAACACTGAGATTTTGTGACATTTATATCCCAATATATGACAACTTAGTAGATAATGATCTCTTCGATTCCACAGCTAAATTTAGCAGATCAAGACAGATAAGAAAACTGGTTCTATGCCTTTCAGGTCAATAAAGTAATGAATTAACAATATTCCATGAAAGGGAAAAAAAAACCAAGCAAGCAAAAAAACCCACAAAACCAAGCTAAACAAAAAAAGTCATAACTTAATATGCCTCTATGTCAGCTCTGTAACAACTAGCCAGTTATCCAATTGATTAATTCATTTTGAGGAAAAAAAAAAAGACTATATAAAGATCCTAAGATATTATGGCTGAGGAAAACAAGCAAAATATCAATATGAACATTCAAGATTAAAAAAAAAAAAAAATAGAGAAAATATCAATGAATATGCAGTTGTATCTCTGAAAAATTGTAATATCCAATGGAAACTTACACAGGATGAAAACTATAAGGTGTTAATGGCATGATAATGTCAATCAACCACAGATGGTAAATACAGGACACAGAGGAGCATCATTAGAAGATGGTTCTTCATTTTCTTGCCCCTACTCATCTGCTGCAAACCAAAATCTCAAAAGGTAACAAGAAGGCAGTCAGGATGTGGTACCTCTGGAGAGGGCTGTGCCAGGAACCAGTGATGGGCTCAATTTAGTCAGGAGACACAGGTGAAATGGAGTCTGAGTCCTTATAGCAACAAGGTCAAAATTTATAAGGAGACAAGGCAGAAGATTTTTAGTTTTGTTTTTATTTTTTGTTGGTGTGTTTGTTTGTTTTTGTTTTTTATTTAATCCAGCAGTTAGAAATCCCAGTTTGATGCCTAAGGATAAAATTAACAGCTGGAAACATCTTGGGAAAGTTCCTATCAAGAGTAATACAAGTAGGGAAGGGTGTATCTGATAATATACCCACTGAATGTAAAATTGCTCTGAAGAGATAATTTTTAATTTTAACCTAATTGTTCCAATAAATTGCTAATAAATTTGTTTACTAAAATATTTACCCAAGTTGGTGCATTTACACAATATGCACACATACATCTGATGCCATTGATGCCAAGTAGAATTTTGCCTTTGATTTAACTCCTGCTTTATTAAAATAATTAAGGCAGGGAAATAAAAGTAAACAAACAAACAACAAACAAACACAGAACCAAAAGTATTTTTAAGAAGAGGAAAAACAGGTGGGAAGGAAAAGAGGAAAAGTCAGTCGGCTAACAGCACACAATGTGAGGAAGAGCACATCACAGGTTTAATATCACAGACATTTTAGCAGTTCAGAAGAATACCTGTAGATTCCTATTAAATAATTGAGTCTGAGCATCACCTTTTCAGACTAGAGAGGTTTTTTTTCTGTAGGAAAAAAAGCCAGTTACAGAACAAAATGTCTGGCCTCTCCTTGCTCATATACTCTATTTGATTTTCACTACTTATTTATAAAGGATAATTTGGATTAACATATGGTAGGACAGGAATAATGTTTAGTTTTGCCACTGTACTTACTGCAGCTCTCCATAAGAGGATATTTGTTCTGTTTAAGACTTACCATGAGCCAGTTTGCAAATTGAATAATGCAAAAGGCTTACTGAAGACAAGATCACAATTTCCCTTTTCCCCGGACACCTTTGAACCACAATGTGAAGGAATAAAGTCACCCTGAATCTTATTCCCAGATCACACAAAGAGAGGAGGTGAGGAACAGCAAAAGATTTCCCTCTTGAGCTCTACAGTTTGCAAAGTAATCAGTTTTGTGGATGTTAGTATACAAAACATCTGAAACACTTTGCTAGAGACAAACACAATGGCAGCTGTGCTGTAGAGACGATGTGTCCAACATCATCGTTAAAATACATGCCTTCTGAAAAGCTGTATTTTAAGCTCAGGCATGGTACCATGTTTAAACTTAAACACAGAAAATTCAGTTTAGGTACAAGAAGTTCTTTACTGTGAGGGTGGTGAGGCACTGGCACCAGCTGCCTAACGAAATGGTGAATGCTCCATCTGTGACAGTGTTCAAGATCAGGTTGGACAGAGCCTTGGGTAAACCGGTCTAGTGTGAGGTGTCCCTGCCTATGGCAGGGGAGTTGGAAATACATGTGTAAAATACAGCCATCTGAAAATACAAAAAGCTGCACACATACAAAAAAATGACCACAGAAAGAGCCAGCTGGATGCCGTTTCAGATAGATACTACCCTTAATGAATAACATAGGGACTGGGTCCAGGGAAAACAAGGGCGTAAGAAATTGGTTATGATACTGTCCTGGGTTCAGCAGTAGCAGTAGCTGGTGCAGTGCTGTGTTTTTGACTGTCAGCCTAAGAACAGCACTGATAACACCAATGATTTTAGTTGCTGCTCAGTCATGTTTAGTCTGACCAGGGACTTTGTGAGTCTCATGCTGTGCTAGGGAGGAGGGGAGTCCAGGAGGAAGCAGAGACAAAAAACCTGACCCAAACTGACAAAAGCGGTATTCCAAACCACAGCACATCATGCCCAGTATAGAAACTGGGGGCAGTTACCCAGAAGGGCTAGAACACTGCTCAAGTCAGGCTGGGTACTGGTCGACGGGTGGTGAGCGGTTGTATTCTCTTCCCTCATTATTTCCCTTATCATTATTATTATTGGTGGTAGCAGCAGTGGTTTGTGTTATAC